>JARHVA010004030.1:1582500-1715000 GCA_037957365.1 Torreya grandis
ATTTTATTCTAAAGGTGGGTTCGTCTAAAAGATTTCCAATGTCTTGATTAAAAAAATCCCTTACATGCAATCATCCTTTATGAAGAAATTAAATGCTTTGGAAATTCTTGTTCCATACTAAAGGCCCTTGAGGTGTAGATAAAAGTGGAGACCACTAAATATAATGAAGAGAAAGTTGATGATAATCACATGTCAACATATCCTAGGTGAGCAAATCTTTGATTATATCCCACCCTTTCCAAATTTACTATAACATAATAGAGCCTTGTATTTTAATTGATTATGGAGTAACCAGCCAATTCATCCAATGGGTATAACCCCATATCTTGCTACCCCCAAGAATTACTTTTGAAAGTCTATAATGAAAGACAATATTCCAAGCCTCATTTCCTTCAAGTGAGTGAATAACCCACTTAGATACTAATAAAAGACCTTGTGGGTAAGAGTTTGGGAACCAAGTCTGCTAGCCTCCCTATCCATCAAGCAAGATTGCCTTGCCACTCTAGATAAATGATTATGACTGTGTTCCTTTCCCCAAAAAAAGTACATAAAACTCTATCTAGAATCTTGTATGTATTTTGAGGAGTAACCATAAAAGAAGAATAATAAATATGCACACTATAAAATATTTGTGCATACTATACATTTACCTACCAAAGATAATGACTTGTTGATATATTTTAACACTTTCATATTTACCTTATTAAAAACATGATGCCAAAACTACATTGGTGTAGTATGAAACATAAATGGTATGCCTAGCAATGTAAAATATGTATTAGGTTTTAGCTAGTTCCATTGATATTTAAGATCCCACAAGTTAGGATCAACATATGACATGAAAACACCTTGAGTTTTAGGCTATTTTATGGAACCTGATTCCTTATAGTAAATGTCTAAATAGTTTAGATCATTATCAATGCACCTTTCTTGAGCTACCAAAATAAGGTATCATCAACAAACTAACTATAAATGAGGTGATCAAGATAATGTGGAAGGGAAATGCCATGAATTAGAACATCATTAGCTATCCTTCAAAGAGGATGGTGAGCTCTTTTCTACAACTATAAATAAGGGGTGAGTGGGAAACCTTGTCTCACTGAGCACTACAACTCAATGTTTTGAGATAATGTACCTAATATGCAAATTTTAGCATTTGCATCTAAAAAAAGCATTTGCACATGATGAAAATAATTTGTACATAGGCCTAATTATTCAACATAGAAATAATGATGGGCCAAAATATTTTATCATATGCTTTGGCAAAGTCCAACTTGAGGAAACTTTTATCTTGGTTAGATTCACCCACCCAAGCCATACCTTTGACAACTATTATACCATTGTCCAAAATGTATCTTTTTGGTATAAAACTAGTTTGATTACCTGAGATTATTTTGTGAATATGCAATTTAATATTTAATGTTGATGTTTTAGTAGTGATCTTGTATTTCAATAAAGTAATCGACTTCCAATTAGTAATCAAATAAGGATCCCTTGATTTGGGCAAAAGTTTAATAGAGCCTTGATTAATGATCTTAGCAAGAGATATTGTACCTAGATCTTCCTAATAAACCTTGTGGAGATCATGTCCTAAAATTAGCCACATCTTTTTGTAAAACTCACATGGCAAACCATCCAATGCAGGTGCTTTGTGATCTTATATTGAAAACAATGTCTGGGATAAATATTCAACTAACAACTTCTCATTATCATGCATAATTTGGACCCTCGTATTTGGAGTAACATCTAGACAAGTCTGTAGAGCTTCTTCATCTAATTTTGCAAATTTAAATACATTTGAATAATGTTGGGAAAATTATCCAAAATGTCATTAGGGTTGTCAATAATGGTTCCATTCATATTTATTTTTTAATAATATGCTTCTATTTGGAACCCCTGGGAATTTAAAAAATTCAATAGGATTGATTCCTTGACCTTAACCAAGAAAGATGTTATTTTAAAATTTTCCCCTTTGCCTTATGCATTTAATAAATTTTCTTTTGTTATTGAAAAAAAGTTAAGTTCCTTTATATGTTGGTTGCAAAGGGATCATTGGCCAAGTCCATCTGAGTTTGAATAATATCTCCATATGCTTATTAAAATTACTTGTTACCTTTTCCCCCATATGTATGAAGAATCTGGTAATTCTTATAACTACATTTTTACACCATATAATTCATCTTGAGTCACTTTGTGGATGAGGAATCATGTTTTGTATACATTTGACATACTCCCACTTTATTTAGTTCTCTAAAAAAGAGGTATTAAACATGAAAGTCTAGGAAGTTAACTTTTGAAATTGAAAGAGTTATAAGGACCATAATATAGGACTACGATATGATAATACATTTGATGGATTTTTTTTGAACTAGAAGGCCATCATTTGTTAGAATATAGAACCAAATATTCTTTGACATCATCACTTGGTTAAGATGGCTCAAAATTCTTTGATCTCCTTACCTTGAATTGCTCAAGGTAAACCAATGATGATTAAGAGGCATCTTAAATGCAATATTGGGGTCACTAGCTTTAAATGTCTATTTAAACTAAAGCCAATCAAGTCTTTCATCAGTTGTCAAAGTAATAAGTGAGCCCCCTTATCAAATTCAAAATCTAAATTATTAAAGTCTCCACAAAAAACCCAAAATAGTAGGAGGAAGGGAGGTGAAAAAATGCATCTCCATTGATTAACTCTTTGAACAACTTTACAAGGAGTATAAGTGCTACAAATTCCCAAAACCTTATTGTTGATTTGTAAATGAGCCCAAACAATGTAACCATTAAAATCTAGCCCTGTATACATACTATTTGGTTCCCATCTCTGATGTATGCAAATAACCATGCCTCCTCTACTTGGAGAATGAGTAGAAGCAACCTACATAACTACATGACAAATGCAATTACAAGCCATCTATAATAAAAACCAAAAATATTCACCTCTTGCAGACAAAGCAAGTCAAGATAACTTCATGCCCTTAGACATTATTAAGCAATATATTTCTTGGGGTTGTTCAAGGGACCTTTTATATTCTAAGATATGCAATTCATGATGAGGGAAGGGCATATAACAATGTCTCCTCATCCATCTTATGTAGATAATTATATGTCTTAACTTACACATGATTAGAAAAAGTAGTAGAAGCCTCCCAACATGGTTTATGTAACACCTGAGTTGAGTGTTGAATTATCTTCTTAGAGGCAATTAAAACTTGAGTAGTATCTCCTTTTAGAGCCACCTGATTATCAATGATGCCCTTTCCATTACCTTTCCTAGAGTTCTTATGTGTATTTTTTGATTGGAAAACTTGAGGAAAATATCTCTTTTTAGGTGAAACCATATGCTAAGACATGTCTGGGGATCCCTGAGATATTATGGCATCCTTATTTTGGGATAATGTTTCTTTATTTAGGCAAGGCTCAACAGCCTTTGGTGCATGCGTGCATATATTAGATTATGTTCCTACTAATCAATAATCCCATCAATGGGATGATCACATTTAGGTCTAGTATGATTTGTGGCAAAGCTTAACTACCAAAAATGAGTTATCTCAGTGCTATACTATATTCATCATCATCATGATTAGTCATAATATCTTCCATATGATGAGTAACCCCAATACTTATGGAATTTAATGTATAATATAAGAATATGTTTATGTTCATTGTGGAACACATGAAACTATCTATAACACTAGTTTAAGACGTGGTAGAGTGAATAATGGAAATAATGCAACCCAAATAGACATTTGATCTAATTTGAATTGAACAATTGGTCATATATGAAATTTAACTACCTTCCTTTGAACTACCTATGTTGAATGAACATTACTAGGTTCTAGAACTAACTATGGTGGTGGTAGAGGTGGATGAGGAAATGTCCTTGGATGAATATGATACTCATATGGAATACCCATAATTATAACTACTCTATTTCCATGTATATACTTCACACATATATGTACTAAAGATTGTATTGCACAGAGCTTATGTATCAAAGGACATCCTAACAACATGTCAATTACACTTGTACTTTGTACACCTAAAAATAAAATAGCAACTATTATAGGGCCTACCTTAAGTGGGATCAAAATACTCCTAAAAGAGTTCTATTTATTTCCATTAATAATTTGACTATTTTTGTTATATCTTTCAAATTCTCGTGTATATCCAGGACTAGCAAGAAGTGTCATAGTGCAAATACTTTCACTCAAATTAGATGGAACCAAATGAATTTAGTTATGCCCAATTTAGAGTGCCACTTAACTTATCACTTCATCTTATAGAGACACATGATCTAGTCTTCTTAGATGACATAGAATATGATCATTAAAAACTAAAATAAGGCTAGAGCCAAGAGGAAATGATTGTTGCCTTACTGTATGGGGAACTCAACAACTAGATTTGAAACCCTAAGACATAAACTTGAAACCTTAAGGAAAAATGATGAAACATTAAGGAAAAACATAGGGTTTTAATGCTCTTAATAAGATGGTTGGGTTCACAAATATGTTTTAATTTATTTTAGATTAATTATCTAAACAAGTGTAAAACTCTGAATATATAGCTTGTCTAAGATATGCCTAAATTGGGTAGATTTGAATGTAAAATTAGATGTTCAATTTTACTTTGTTATTTATAAAATTTACCAATAATATTAGGGTACTTAGCTTGTTACTATTATGTTCATGTATCTTAGACAATGACATCATCAAGTATCTAATAATAGATTTATATAAATAACATGTATACACACTAGGCCTAGTGTACTTAACTTGTTACCAAGAAGACTATGGCACTTAACATGTTAAATTGCTTTACATGATTCAAGAATGACATTGTTAGGTATCTAATGCTAGATTTATGTGCCTACAAATTTCTAAGCGTTAGCTACTAGGAAGAATATCTAAGTGTGTCTTTCTACTTATGGAGTTTGATCCTAATTTAATTATGAGAAATCATGTTATAGATCAATTAGCTAAGGCTTCCTTAATATACCACACTCCCATAGATGATACATTTCCATACAATGCTTCTATGAGTACCATTTAAACTATAACTTAGACAATGTACTTTGATGTGTCCAAATGTGTTTTAGGTAAGAGGGCCTATATTATATTTGTTACCCCCAATAAAAACTATTCCATTAGCATACTACATATATTAGGAATGGTAGAATTTTTAGGAATAGAAAGAATTATAGAAAGTTAATAGTTGTGAGAGTGAAAGAGCTCTTGATTGAAAACTTTGAAAGCATCAAAATAGGGAAGAGGGATACATTTTATGAAGAAGAACTAGATATTTATAGTAGTTGGAATTCTTATTAATAGTTATCAATCTGGGGTAGATATTAGGGTGGAATTAATAAAGAATATGAGATGGGGTGTTCCATCTCTTGGTTGGGTAAAAATTGAACTTTGATGGGGCCTTGAAAGGCAATCCATGATTAGCTAGAGGAGGAGGCATTCTTTGAGATAATAAGGGGATCAAATATCAACTTATGCAAGGAACATGGGAATTCAAAAAAACCATTGGGCTGAAGTTATGGCATCACTCTAGGAAATTCAGTACATTAAAGAGATTGGTGTGAAACAACTAGTTATTGAAGGTGATTTTGTCAAAATAATCAATTATTTATCTAAGAAATATGAATTAATTTGGACAATAAAAAACATGATGGAAGAAACCCATAACATAATAATCTTGATTCATAATGTTTGTATTCAACATATATACATGGAAAGGAATCAAATTGCTAACGTGCTCATAAATGTGGGAGTGGTTTATCACAATTTCAATAAGAAGGAAAAAAAGGAGAACTCAGTTTGATGTTATTTTATAAAAGATTCAAAGGGAGTCTATTACTCAAAATTAGTATGGAACTTTGAAATAACAATAGTTGGAAATATATCGATAATAATATTAAAGTGAGTTCCTTGGGAAACATGAATTATTATCATATAAGTGATAAGGATGATGTTAATATTATTTTAATGAGTTTTCGTGATAATGTGGAGTTCTGTATCATTGATTTTGGAGTGGATTATGCCTAGATGTTTCAAGTCACTAGTGTCATTATAGTTTGGTACATTTACTTGAGAGAAGTCTACATGTTTGATTTTAAAAACTTATTATTGATGTTGGTAGTAGGGACAATAATAGAACTGAGAAGAGATCAAATTTGTGGAAAACTGCCTAAGGCCATGCCAAGATGGGAGGAGACTTATGTAGAGTGGAGTGTCCTTTAACCAATTATTTGAAGAAGAAGATTGAATTTTGGGGAGTCCTACATGATGGAGTTTTTTCCAATTTAATCCAAAGGGTCCAAGGTTATGACCCACACATCTCAATCAAATTTTCCAAGAGTTGGAATAACACAGTGGTTCAAATGCAAGGAGTGTGCTTGGAAATATTAGAGGAGATTATTAACCATGTGATTGGAATGAATAAGGATGGATTAAAATATTACAAGCCCAAGAAAAATGATAGGAAGGAGGACAAGGTGAATTTTCTAGATGGGGAGGAACAATTCATCGAATTTTAGAGGTGAGATCTTCAGGATTCATTCCCTCATCCTTTTGACGAAGTGATCAAGAAAGTAATGAAATTCATTACACTTGAAGGAAGGTATAAAACTATGTTTGCATACCACTTTGTATTCTTAAATCACTTAAGACATGATGTGGTTATGAGTTTTCCTTTTTACATCTTTCTCTCTCTAGAAAATTCTATTAAATAAGTTAAAATGGGAAAAAAAGATTTTCAACTACATCAGATAGTTATACTCTTGTTGAATTAATCTAAGTCCCAAAAGGGGGAACCTACTCCAGGCTTAAAATTGATGCATATGAATGGTAGGAATGCCAAAAAAGCTATTTTGAGAAGTGGGGACAAAGAGAAACAATCCCAAGTGACTGGAACTAAGATGCTCAAGAAATAAAAGGAAAAGTTAGAGGTAGACATTGGTAAATACTTAGCTAGAGTTGAGGATGATACCAAATCCTCTGTACAATACATGGAAGAAGTGGATATAGGTATCCTTTTGTTGAAATTTTAGAGCCTTGAAATCAAGGAAAAAGGATTGGCTGAGGTGAAGTCTAAAGGGAAAAATAAGGTGAATGAAGAGTTTGAGGAGCTTGTGGAAGATGGAAGTAGCCAGGATAAAATGAATTAATTATTGGTCACCTAGAGCTTCATAAGGGTATATTTAGGTGGTTCTTGAAAGAAAATAAACTTATTAATAATTCTATTAACACTTTGAAGATGTAAGTGGATGAAAACAAAAAAGACTTGAAGGAAGCCAATATGGAATTCAAGAGCTTGGAGGAGAAATACATTATCTTGGACAAGGATAATGAGATGATTAAAATTAACATAGGGAGTTTAATTCAATTTAGTAAGACAATAATGGATTTTTTTTTTAATAGTTTGATCAACCTTAAACTAGTTTCAAGAGGAAATAAGATGAATCAGGGAAGAGCAAATCAAGCAAGAAGGCCAAATTTGTTGTTAAAAACAAGGATAAAGGCTTGGAAATGAAAGGTATGGATCACATGGAAACAATGTTAAAGTACAAGATTGATACTTGGAATGATACCCTTGTTGGGATTTCTAATTAGGTGGTTTGTTTGTAGTTTTTACTCTCTGGTGGTTGCACTATTTAGAGGTGATTTTGTCATTTTTGGGTTGTTGTTTTGCTACTATTGGTCCACTATTGTTTTTTGTGGATAGAACTTTGGATTATTATTTTTATACTTTGGATGGTTTGATTGTCTTTTGTAATAGGGTGGGGTTCCTATAATTCACCCGCCATGCCCCACCACCCCCACCCCCCCCGCCCCCACCCCACCCTGCCTGCCCCCCACCCTTTACCATTAATAAATTCATGTTTTCATCCACCAACGATATAGTTAAGTATGAGGCATTGGTTTTGGGATTCCACACAACTCACTATCTATAAATTAAATAAATTAAAGTGTATTGTGATTATCAACTTGTGGTTAACCAAGTGATGAGTGGCTATAGAAAAAATGAAGATAAATTGGTTATATATAGAAACTAATATTTAGTTTTTTCACCTAATTTGATGAGTTTGAGATCAATAATATTCCTACAAGAGATAATAGATATGTAGATGCTATGGCTAATGTTTTTTAACTTGTTCCTATATATATGATAAATGATCATGGCATATTGATGGTTTATAGATTGCAATAACCTATTATTGAGTTATCAGATTTGTATGCCATATAATTATTTCAATTAGAAAGTGGTATGGATAAATTTGAATGGTAAACATATATTTAACTACTTATTATAATAAATCATTCCATCAAAATTTTCAAGAAATGATTAATTAAAACTATAAAGAGGTTACATTAGATACATTATAATTGGAAATTCTCCTCTTAAGAGATTTTTTGATGGTAAATTTCTTAGATGCCTTGCACATAGAGAGGATAAATTGGAATTAAAAGAGGTTCATAAAAGTGAGTGTGGTGGACATTTTTATATAAAATATAAATATTTTTGGTATACAAATATGTGAACAATGTCAAATGCATATTAAACATATACATTGCTATCTCAAGAATTGTAACCCCTTGTGTTACCTTAATTTGTTCCCATATGAGGACTTGATTTAGTGGGTAAAATTAACTCTCCATCATCCAAAAGTTGAAATTTTATTATCACAACAATAAATAATTTTAATAAATGGGTTGAATTTGTGTGATTAGAGTATATTTTTTATTTGATCAGGTAGAAATTATAGGTTTTACATAGATCTGATCTTGTAACCAGAGTATTCAAATAGATAATCAAGTCAGGATAGAAATGAACAAAAATATATAGACCAATATTCTATAATGGCAATAAAGATAAACTTCTAGCAAAACTCCCCTAAAACACCATGAGACATATACCGAAATTATAGCAAATACCAACTAAAACAAGAAATAAATAAGGGCCTATATTAAGTAAAAGACTCTTCTGAGTCAGAGTAATTCATGAGCATGCCTAGAGCCATAAGCTCCTTGTCTTTTTTGGTTTTGTATTTCATAGTCTATTCATGAATTTGTTTGCTTGGGCCTTCCTCCTTGTCCTCTTCTTTTTTCCTCAAGTTTTGGGTGAGGGTTTAACTACCTTGTCCTGAAGCAAGCCATCTTTCTTACCCTTCATACTACCTATTCTACTTTTCATTTTCTTGGTACTGTTAGAATGGGTAGTGGCAAGCATAGATGTCATGGTCACTCCTTTCTCTTCTTTGTAGGACTAGTTTTTACCCCATCGATAAGAAGGCTAACCACCATATTTATACTAGTCTCCCAATCCTTTCTAAATTTATCTACCTCTCCCTTCATTACATTCCATTCTTCCATTTATTTTATGATTAAACTTCCTTGGTGTTTTATCTTATCCTCTAACTCCATCAATTTCAAATTAAAATTTAAATGAAAACCTGAGGTGTCTTTCCTCTCACTCTTCTCCCTGGGGTCCTCTAAAAGAGACTGAGAAGTCTTCCTTCTATATTCCTCTATGTTATTAAAGCTATTCTCTTTGAGACACTTAAGAATTTGAGTTTTACATTTTCTAGGTTTGGACTTAGGTATGATCTCCATTGAGTGAGAACTTTCAGAATGGACTTCATCCTAGGATTTTGTAGATGATTCATGACTTTCCTCTATAGTATCCTCAAACTTATTATAGTCCTCCACAACCTCTTTATCCACTAGATAAACTTCCTTCCCTCTTATAACTTTTCATCTCTTTTTTATGTGTAAAATTAAACCTTGGTGGATGAGATTGCTTGTGGGATTTTATTTGAAACTAGTTACCATTATTTCAAGTGATTTAAATAGGAAAAAAATAAATCTAATTATATCTCCTTTGAAGTAATACGAGAGCATAAAGTGGTGAGAGAAGATGACATGAAATTTAATTTCAAGAATTAAATATTTTATTATCTACAAGCATATATCTAGCTAGTACTTTGATAAATTCATCCCTAGGAAGCCTTTCTTGTTGGTGATGATGTCCACATAAAAATTGAAGAATTTCTTCAAGGCTTCCTACTTTCTAAATTTATCCCTAAAAACTTTGGTGCCATCATAGTTCATGTCAGTTACCTCCCTGATCAATTCTTTTGATATTTTCATCTCCTCTCATTCACACTTTCCTATGGTGTTAACCTAGGGCAAAATCCTTTGGCACTTCCTCATCATAACCAATGATTTTGGTAATGAACTCAATTAGACTTCCCTATACTAATTTTCACCAAAATTTAGGGTTGTCCTTTTCTTTGACGAAGGAGATAGATTTGATTATGTCCCTATCCCCTCTCATCACAAATGTTTTCTTCATTTTCAAACTCAGAATCTAGACTACAGTTTCCAGTGACTTCACCTACTTCATCTGGGTTGTTTGTGTTATATAGTTAATGGAGATGTTATGACACATCTTACTCACACACTTCACCCTTACTATGAAATGATAACTATGGCTTTTGCAATCAGGATACATTAATAAATGTCTAATAATTTAGGCTTATTCACCATGTGAGTGCACTCATTCCATGGATGTAATGATGGGACTATAATCATTAACTATTAAGTTAATAAAATGGGGTGGCAAGTCATCAACCTTATGCCATAGAACAAAGATTTTATTAAGGACCCAAAGATTAGATATTCCATTAGCTACCCTATTTCCCTCCCTAAAAATGTGGCCTATGGTGACTTATTTACAATGTTTCAATAGCTTTCTTGCATCATCAATCTCTTGTTTGATAAACTAGGAGCATTTTGTCTTATCGAAGAGGGCATTGTGAATGTTTAGAGAGTCCTTTTCAACCATTAAAAATTTGATACATAGTTGCAACACTATTTTGATACCCTAAAGAGCCACTCTATCCTCCATTACATGTTTGGTTTGAGATCCCATTGGCTCTATGTAGGCAACTATGACTCCTGCTTTGAGTCTCTAATAACCCCTCCCCCTCTAACCACCCTCAGGTTTCTCTTAGCTAACCCATCAAAGTTCAAATTACTCTAGCTCAATTAAGGTCTAGACCATTTAACCTAACTTATATCAATAATTTGATTTGGAGCTATGTTCACTGGTACATTATTCCATTCTTGGATGATAGAAATTTTATGGGAGGAGGCTACAACTTTGTCTTTTAGAGTAAAGGCCTTCCAATTTTTGATAATGGTTACATAAAGCCTAAGTAAAGAAGAATTGAGTTAGGCCCTTTTGATATAAAAAATGATGCCATTCCTTGATTTAGAGACCTCCAAAAAAAGGTGAGGAAGGGAAAGGTTCAAAAATAAGGTAAGAGAGGCCAACTTCTAAGGCAGATTCAATTGAAAAATGAGGTCCAAGAGAGATATTAGTTTGACCCAAGCCACATTGAAATTCACTAGGAGGAGGTCTCATAACCTAGAAACAAAGGTGAAATCCTTGAGGAGATGGGACACCATTTACTCAAAGTGCTTTCATAAAACACACATGTTAAGGATGATTAAACCTCTTTTGTCTAGGTTGATAATTTTTCCTTGAGCAACCAACTAGAAAAGGATGTTGATCTTGGGAGTTATATTTTTGACCCATAAAAGCCTCCAAATTTTTTATTTTTCTTCTTTACTCATACCAACCAAAAATCCATATTTCAAGGAATAATATTTGTTGTCCTCTATCATCTAGAAGAGGGAGTATTCTTTGGGGAGGATGGAAATGTTGACTAAAAAGTGTTTAGTGTTTAAATCTTGAAGGGTTTAGGGAGTAAACCAATTGACTAAAGTTGCCTATAAAATCTTGCACTTGGTTCCTTCTCCATCCTCCTAATAGTCTTTGAATTTCATCCCATGGAGGTTTTTGAATTCAAATCATGTCTAAGAACATGGATCTTTTGAGGCTAGGTGGTGATGGAAAAGATATGGGCCATCCCAAATTTCAACCATTTCCTCATTTCCTACCCTCCATCTACTACCTTTTCTTAAGATGAACTTGCTAGCTTAAATGGATTTATAAAAGCAAAACCATCACTAGGCCCATCCTTGCACATAAGATTATCCTCATCCCTACATTCAAGATACATAACTTTAATGCTCTAAGTCCATTGATTGTCCTCCTTTATCACCTTGTAATGTTGTTTAGCAATGAGGGCATGGTTCATGATCCTGACCCTTCTAAAACCCACTCCCCTATTTGATTTAGGAAGATATACTTTATACCAAGTAATTAAAGGGAATATGAATTTCTCTTTTACACATCTCCAGATAAAACTACATTGCATTTTCTCTATTTTATCATAAACCTTACTAGGGATTCAGAAAAAGATATAAAAAATATCATACTTTGGATAAAACTTTTGAAGGTTTAAATTTTTCCATCTTAGGTAAGTAAATGACCTTTCAATCTAGATAACTTTATTTGTATTCTATCCAGAAGAGGATTCCATAAGGAGGAGTGTATCTTGATACTAAATAGAGGAATCCACATGTAAGTAGAATGTAACTTACTGATAAGACATCTGCAAATCCATGCAAAATTATGTTGTAGGCCTTCTGTGGAGTTAAAAAAAAATGAACTCTTGCTATAGTTTATACATTGGCCTAAAAATGATTTATAATCCATAATAATTTCCTTGAAAGATTTGGCTTCAAATACAATATATTCACCTATCACGTATGTATCATCTAAAAATTGTTCATGGGTGATTGAGGGTATATCCAATACCACTCTAACTTATTTAATCAAACCTTACCTCTTAGCTATTTGTAAACTTATACTTAGGGTCTTAGATGATATGACAAAGAGGTATGGGGATAAATGATCTCATTACATTAATCCTATCCTTGATGAGAAAACCCCTTTGGGACATGATTAACCAAGATAGAAAACTTAGGAGAGGAAATACAAGAGTAGATGAGGTTTTTGAAGGGGTTATCAAATCTAAATATTTCCATCACCCTATCTTGGAATCACTATGAAACTGTGTCATATGCTTTATTCATGTCTAGTTTTAGAAACATGCCTTGTATAGATGAATTATACACCAAATGGATGGCTTCATGAACTATTATTATCCCATCTATAATGTATCTCTTGGTCACCAAAGCTCTTTGTTGCTTGGCTATAATATTTGACAGAAGCATTTGTAGCCTTAAAGCCAAAGTTTTAGAACAAATTTTGTAGATATTAGAGTAGAGATTGATAGTCTTAAAATCCTTCATTTGGTTTGCTTTACATTTCTTGAGAATTAGAATCAAGAATGTGTTATTCATTTCCCTGAGTATTTTTCCTAATATAAATAACCCACTCACAACTGTCTACACTTTGTAATGAATGATTTCCCAAAATTGTTGGAAGAAAAAAAGAGGGAATCCATCCAACCTTAGGGCTTTGTCACCCTCCATTAAGAAAACCACCACTCAAACCTTTTTTGAGGATAAGGTTTTTAGGAGGTGAAAATTTTCACTCTAGCCAATAATTGTATGGATTGTCAGTAAAAACTTTTCTTCTATTTGCTTATCACTCAGACTATTTTTAGACATGAAAATTTTAAAATATACAATGATTTATTCATAAATGGATGTCTCTTATTTACACTTCCATCTTCACACATCAGCTCTAAAATTTGATTTGTGTTCATGTGTTTAGAATCTACTTGATGAATTTTTTGTGTGTTCTTATCACCCTCCTTTAGCAATAGACATATGGACTTCTACTTCTAGAACACTTCTTCCCAAGCCTCAAGATTGTGGTAACTATAAATTAACTCATTTTATTTGTTAATCAGGTCTTCATTTTAACCTTGAGTGGCATACATGCCATCTATCAATTATAGCTCATCCTCTAATACTTTATTTTGCGTAAAAAAGTTTTCAAACACTTCTACACTATAGACCTTTAGTTTTTTCTTAACATATCTATGTTTTATAGCCAAGATGAACATGTTAGATATATAAAGAGGAACCTTCCACCAATATTTAAGGCATTCTTGGAAATGGGTATGAAAGGTCCACATTTTCTCGAATCTAAATGGGCTATTCTTAGATTTTGAAATTCTTTCCCTAAATAACACAATGGGATTGTGATTTGATCCAATTCAAGGGAGAGGTGTTAGAGAATTAGAAAATTTAATGTCCTAGTTAAGGGAAATGAGAAATTGGTCAAGTCTCACCTACATTAGGTTCTCTAAGAGTCTCTTATTGGTCCAAGTAAAAGGATTACATTTTATCTCCATGTCTAATAGTCCTACCTCAATAATGAAGTCATTCAAATCAAACATGCTTTCTGTGAAGTCCTAAATTTCTCTTTTTCCATTGGGGTTAGGGGAGTTGAAATCTTTTGTAATTATCCATTTATAGCTTCTACTAATCTTCATGAACTTAACCAAATCTTCCCAAAGTTTCTTTCTTCCTAGTCTTGAGTTTTGGGCATAAATGTTAGACATGATCCATTCCTTTTTGTCTTCCTTATTTTTGAATAACATTACAATATGTTAACTATTTTCTGACTAGAGCTTCTCCTTCTAGGTTCAAGGGGTCCCAAAAAAGAGTTAAACCTCCAAACACCCCATTAAACTGACACTAATGGACTTTGATTTTTTCCAATTGTTATCCTTAACTTTATTAATAGATTTACTTAATATATTGGATTCTTGAATGATTAAATTCTAGGGATAGTTCTTTTTTCTCATGTTTTTGACTATTCTATATTTACTAGAGTTATTGAGACTCTTGACAGTCCATGAGATAATCTTCATTTCTTGGTTATTTTGAAATGTCTTTTAAGGGTTTTTTGGGTACCCTTGGTATTCTCACTTATTATCTCTTTCTTCCTTACAAATTGGTTCAGGCATCTTCCCTAACTTCTTAGATCTTCCTCTACCTTAATTTTCTTGTTTCCTTTTCTGGTCGTCACTAGGGTCCACTATTCTTCCTCTATCTTCTTGTATTCAATTTTTGAAGAGGAACATTGACATTTATATTTAACATCTTCTTTGGACCTATTTATCAAAGGATTGGGGGTATTTAGACTCACTTGGGGAGAAGGTAATGTGCCAATACCTCCTTTTTGATCCTTGGGTCTTGAAGGGGGATATAAAAAATCTAATGCATTGATGGTGTGGAACTTCCCAATGCCTACTCTTTCTCCTCCTTATTCATACTATTATAATTTGAGTCCAATTCACCCTTCATATGTCCTTACACTTTGCTTTTACCTAGTTCTTTAATCTATAAAAAATGTAATATGGACCCCTTTTTGTCCTTCTTCCATCCATTTTTTGCTTCCTTACTTTTCTTAGGTTTTAGAGAAGAATAATGGAATCCTAGACTCTTTTTTGGAGCTGATATGCTGACTTTCATTTTCTCCTCTTTTCCCTCATTATACTAATTCAAAATAGGTACCATCAGGTTGCTTGAAGCAAATAAATCTTTGGTGCTCAATGGGTCCCCACTCCTCAACACCATCAAATCGATAAGGGTTGATGGAGTTTACACCCCCTTTTCTAGATCATTAGGATAATGTTGTTTGGGTGGACATTTGGGAATGAAATTAGGATCTTAAGAGATGATTGGATGTAGTGGATACTTATCCCTTAAAACTAGTTGGTTAGGATGGATTTTAGGTAAGACCCGTGAATCATTATCTTTTACTTGGGTGTTAGAGACTTTCTTGACCCACATGTATTTATCCAATTGAAAAGAATTTTAATTTTTGGGACAATCCTTTGTTGTATGACTAAGGGTCTTGCATTATTTACAAATGGCCGATTCTCTTTCTTAGTCAATGGGTTGGGTCCAATCTCCATATTTGGATTTTATCTTGATGGAGAACAAGAGAGGTTTGTCCACTAGGATAAACACATTGAACCTAGTTTCAATTAGTATCCTCCTAGATTTGGTTATTAGGTTAATGTAAATGGGTTTTCCTAAGGCTTTAGCTATTCCCATTATGAATTTAGGTTCCAATAATTCCAAGGATAGCTTAGGGAACAACCACATAGGGATGTCTTCCAATGTAGAGCTATTTAAGCTAGTTCTAATTTTCCATTTTTTGATTCTTAGGTTTGATTTATCCATAAACCACATATCCAAATATAAAACTCTAAATTAATCCTTAGGGTTTGTAAAATTAATGAAAAATAAGTTCTTTAATAGATATTTTACTTCCAATTGACCCTTTGGTTTCCATCTCTAGTTGTCCCATTCTTTGAAAGAGTTAATATTTGGTTTGAAACCATTGACTCTAGCCAACAACTAATTTAAAAGTTTAACGTCATACTTTTCAATTATATTATCAGTGACATTGACACATATCTCATTATTTTCCATGGAAGACTCTAGTTGGACATCTGACTATTCTAAATCCCTAGGCCTTTTGCCTACTACACAATTTGCCCAAGAAATCAACTTCCATGACTTATTAGAGTGGGACTCTTTCTTCTCTAGGGGTCCTTATTCCCTATTTGTCCTATGAAAACTACCTCTGCCAGTATCCCCATAAATTTTTGGGGTGTTTCATTTCCTTTTAGAGTGTCACCTATGTCGCTTGCATTACCTTCCATAGTTTCATGCCCTTTCCTTAATTCAAAATTCAAGGTTCCATCCACTCTGCCACCTATTTCTCATTTTTCCTCCATGACTTAACCCATAAAATGTTATTAGAGTATATTATAGGTGAGTATATTTTTAATTCTTAAAGATGCCATATACCCATATTTGGCCTATTGTTCTATGGTTTTACATAGAACTGTATATGTTTAAATATTAAGATGAATAAGAAGTTTTGTGATAAGTATAAGATCAAGAATATATTATCAAAACCTAATTATTCATGAGGTAATATTTGATTTGAAGCATTGTTAACATTTTATCAAACACAATGAAAAAACATGGAGATGATTAACATAATCAAATATATTATGCTTATTAGGATTATTGAACATATAGAGGGGCCACCCATAATAATTAGTTTATGAAGTTGAGCTAGTATTTCCTTTATAACTTGAGATTCCTCCACTTAAAATTGTTATATGAATGGATAGTTGATGATGACAATTACTGAGGTAAATCATTACATTAGTTAGAAATGTTAGACAAGGCACATATTTTATGCAATTGAGAATTTAAGAGTTGATCAAAATTACCCAAAGAAAGCTTTTAAAAAAAGGTCAAAGTAATACAATTAAATGGGGGTGATAAAGCATTAAAATAAAATCAAGCTAATACCGATCTAGATAAAGAACAAAAAGGCAAGTTCAAGCCCAATTGGATCGGCACATTTGTTATTATATAAAAACATGGTCTAGGGGCATATCAACTTGTTACTTTAGAAGTAATAAATTTAAGAATCCTATTAATAATATGCATTTGAGATGATTCTACATTTGATATTTTTCCTTTTCACTTTGTCTTTGATTTTTGCACGAGTCATTTTATTTGAGTTGACTTTTATTTAATTTTTTCACACAAATTATCTTATCTTTTCTATTTTCCTTTAGTTATTGGATTTTCCTTTGCTCATTTTTTTAGTCTTTTTCTCCTAAGATTTGTTTTTGCTTTTTTCATTTATTTTGTACCCTTATGCTTCATCTTCTTGTCTTAAGTTTGGTATTTATTTGGTCTTGTGTCAACACATGTCATAGTCCTTTATTCAACATGATTCATACAATGAAGATGTTTTTACATTATTTATTACAATTCCATTATCCATATAATCCATCTATTAGTTCCAAGGTTATTTTCTTGTGTCTTTCATTATTAATATTTTTTCCCACTTTGTGCCATTTAATGTTTATGGTTCACAGGCTATATTTACCTACTTAAGGCTTGTTTTTATCTTAATGTTGCATTTATAGTATGTTTTCCATGAGGAACATATCGTTGTTATGTTTGAAATCCTTATATGTTGTCCATGGGGGAATATTATTATCACTGTGCCTACATTGTTTATATCCTTTCACTTGGGGACATGTTACTCTTACACTTATATAGAGTACAATTCGAGTCTATTTAGAGTAATTTATCCATGACATACATGTTTTCATGATTATTTAATTTTTAGATAAGGTAAAAAGTGGGTTTTAAAGATCCAAAACCATTAAAAAAAGAAAATGAAATAAACAAGAGACACAATCCAGGATTAAACAAGAGTTTGCCTCTCCCTAGGGAACAACCAAAAAACCTTCTAGAACCATCTAGTGAACAATAGAGAAATGAAAAGGATACAACAAAAACTACAAGACAAGGAAACTACCCAACTAACTAGACAAGAACAAAATAATACAAAGCCCACAAGGGAGCTAGACCTTCATTTCATTGTTATCCTCCCCCTTCTTGATCTTGCCTATAGTTATTTTGCTCAGGCCTTCCATGGTTGCAGTCCCCTCCAAGTCTTCAGGAAGCATCCATATTTTCTCCTAAGTGGATTTCATCTTGGCATGGGCCTTATCCTTTTTAATCTTATAGGTTTTTTTTCTTTTGTTGAACATGTTCTTTGTAGTCCTCTCTATGGATAACCTCTATCTTAGGATCTAGTGTTGCTTCAAGATCTTTACCATCATCCCTCTCCCTACCACATTCCCCAATAAGGAATAAAATGCCTTGTCTGACCACTTTGATTTCTTTTTAAAACCTTTTTAGCTCTCCCACCTGACTCATTAGACTCATTTTGATAACCTCCAATGTTTTCTTCAGTGATTTCCTAGAGAACACCTTCTCATGTTCTAGTTCTAGTCCTTCCTCTAAAAATTCTTTGCTCTCTTCTAAATCATCCACAAAATTAAGAAGGGGAAGGTTATCTAGGGAATCATTCACCTCTTTAAGATCATAACCATCCCCTTCATCATCATCATAAATAAATAACATGTGCTTTCCCCTTTTAGGGTCCATCAACCCCTTGACTTTTAAAGCCTGGGTGAGGATCTGTTTGGATTCTTTAGAATAATACTCTAGGATTACTGTCTCCTTTACAAGCCTAACACTTTTTAGTTCATTAGATCTTCCTTTGATTATAAACCCAACACATTTGTCCATTAGATGAAGATCCTCCCTCATGAGAAAGAAGATGAGGGATTGGTGAATGTTAATAATAAAAATATCATTTTGAAAAGCCTTTACCATGGTCTCTATGGATCTCAATAGATAAAATGGTAAACTCATATCATACCTATTTTTGAAGTGATTAGTTAGGAAGAAAGGGTTCAAGTGCACCAAGCATCTTTTGCCTTCAAGAGTCAAATACCTCATCAACTATAAGCATATCTCAAGCTATTTGAAAGGCAAATCTTCACTTAAGAATCCTTTTTTATATTTCAAAGCTTCTTACACTAAATTGTAAAACATTTTAATTAACTCAAATTTCTTCCTTTTTTCCTTAAAAAACTTGAGGCCCTTAGACTCCATTCCTATGGATTTGGTGATAATTTCATCTAACACATTTATCATAACCTCACATATTCACATAATTGTGTTATTTTAAGCTTGGGTGAACTCCACCATTATTCCATAAGTGGCATAATCCCACCTATGGTTAGGATGTTCCAAGATGTGGGATTATTATTAACATCCTCATAAGACACTAGTTCCACATAGTTAGGATCACCAACCATTTTTTTAATTATGCTAAACATAACCATTCTAGTCTCAATCTTTGAATAGATCAAAAAGGTAAAAATGATGATAACCTAGTTCACATGCTTGGAGTTAATATCCTTGATCCTCCCTAGTTGATTACCCTTCTCCCACATAAAACAATGATTACCCATTGCCAGTAAAAGGTGCTCCTTCCCATAGCTAAAATCAACTCTAATGGATAAGTGAGAAGATCCCTGCCTCAAATATTAAAATAGATTTGATATAGATTTTTGGTAATGATTACAAAAAAAGGCTTCCACTACCACCTTTTTTTATGAATTGGTTACAATATTAATGTTTCTTTCCATCCTAATTTGGAAATTAATTCCCTATTTTCATTTTATTGACCACTCTCAATTTTACTTATGCCTAACACATAATTTAAATGACTCCATGTCACCTGATTGATAAGAGCCTCAATGAACCAAAAATAAAGGACTCTCAACTTGAGCATAGTTCCTTCTTGAAAGGATTTCACTTATGGATTTTATGAATCCCCTTTAGTTGCATATCCCCCTAAAATCACACCAACCTGAGCCTCCACATATGAATAAAAAATCCAAAACATCTCTTCATCCATTTTTATAAAAGACTCAGTCCCCTTAGTGCCAATCACAATATCATTTTTTTTTACCAAACTTAGTTCTAAAAATCCTATGTACACTACTAGGATTGTTCATCCCTTTGTTTTTCAGTTAGTGAGCTTCATTTTTTAACATTTTGAAAGAACTTACCTTGTTTCAAAGTTTATTGAGATCCTCTTGCTACCTCTTTATCCATTTCTATATTTCTTGTTTTCTGGCCTGCCAACATCCCTTTTAGTTTGGGGCCATGCCTAATTTCTAACTTCTTTTTCAAGGCCTCAAACTTCTAACTTCTATCCACTACTCCTCCTTGGGTGATTTAATATTCTCATATGGATCATCAACATAAGAGATTTGGATTTCATTAGGGTTTTTGGGAGTTTTCATGATTATTTATTATTACCTTAGGCATTAATGATTTTATTTACTATCTAATACATTGTGCATGCAATAATTGATTTTTAGATATGTTCTTCTTAGGTGTTCCCATACATGAAAAAGGGGAGAAAGGTTAAACATTTTCATCTTATAAATCTTAACCTCATGATAATTCCATCTATTTATTCATCAATAAGTGGAAAGTGATACATGTTCTAGCTAATGGATAATTTTAAGATACTCTTTATTTATCTCTTTTCATTTACTGAGAATTTTTATTATTACTACAACTTGTACTTAAAATGCATGAAGGATTTAAGATATGATCTAAGACTTGGATTCCTACAAGGAAATTTATGCATATTCTAACTACCTTAGGTGCATATTTTCCAATATTTTTATTTTTGGATTTTAGTAAGATATACTCATAAACAATAATCCATGCAATTTTTTTCTTATGACTCATAGGATTCCTACACTAGACATTGAGGTGAACTAGTTTTTATTGTAAAACACAAGAGCATGGATGTTTGCTCCAAGATCTTGATGACCTTTTATGGTGGAAATTAGGTAACTTATATTTGATTTTTACTATTAGTTCATCATTATTCTTATATTGACTTTGATAACTCTTACATATTTTGATTATTGAGAAATATTTTAAAAACCCCACAAGTAATAGTATTTGTTTTATTGTGATGTGTATACACGCACACATCAAAGTGGGGCACTATGTAGACATTTAGTTTTTTTTAGGTTAAAAAGGGGGATTTTTTTGAACTAGGGTCTCCAGACCCTAGAAGAAGTACAAAAAAAGAGAGACAAAGGTCTACCATAGACCAAGAAAGAAACTAAGACAAAACTGGGCTAGGGATAGCCAAAATATAACCCACACACAATAAAAGCAACAAAAAAAAACAACTAAAGAAAACCTAAGCCTAATCCAAGTCTAAATTTCCTGAGACATCCTCCTATTAGCTTTTCATCTTTTTAAGGTCAGCATCAATTTGAAACAATAATTTTTATTTGTCCATGTCTTTTTGGGATCTACTACATTGCCCCTGCTTACATTTTTATTTTTGAGACATCTTAGTTTTGAATAACTTCCTAAGATGAGCTCTGAGTTTATCTACATTTTGAATCCCCTCATACATGGTTACCTTGTTACAATTAACTAAGAATTTGATGTTAGTTTTAAGCTTCTCATTCTCATTCTCTAAGATATCTACCCTAAATTAAAGTTTGTATAATTGTTGGTCATCCTCTTTAGTCGAAGAGATTTGTTTCAATCTGATGTTCTCTTGCTGAAAAAATTCACCTTCCCTTTAAGATCTATGAGCTCCCTTATGAACCAATGCATGATGAATTTTTTAAGGTCTAATTCTTTAACCATGTTATCTGCATTCTACTTGCCCTTAAGGGAACTGACAAGGTTATTTAAATTCTCATTTAGATCATTTTGTTTTTTATCTATAGAATTCTTACCTTTTTCTTCAGAATCATCTCTAACCACCTCTTTCTCAGCCTCAGGAATCTTATTCTAGGCTGACATATCACCCTACCCCTCATGACTATTCCCATCCCTAGGAACATTTTTATCATCTTCAACTATAATAAAATCTCCCACAAAATATCTTATCTTACTCTGCTTGCCATGTTTCCCCTGAGTATCAACTAAAGACCTTGACACAATCCTTAGGAATTTTTTGGTATTATATTGCATCTTAGAAGTTTTCATCTTAGAAGCATTAATATTTTTCTCAATAGGACTCATGGGATTATTGACCTCTATAATCCTACTCAAGCTTCTAGGGTATTTAATCCAAACTTTTCTTATTTTTATAATGTCAACAGGAGCACCCTCCCCAGGTTTCTTTTAAGGCTGAGGGACAATTGGATGAATTTGGTTCATACCCTTAAAGTATTTATGAATGAGGTATATCACCCCTTTATGTCTGGGGGTTGAATAGTTACCATTCTTAAACTTTAAGACCAAAACTTCAAGTGAATGCAAAATGAAGAAAGGTAGACTGAAAGGAATGCCATGTATAAACTAATTAAACATCATAAATAAAGACCATCTAACAATGTTAAACCTACTTTCTAGTGTTACATATTGCATCAGATGGTAGGTGACCTCAACATACAACCTGAATAATGATTCTTGATTAAACCCATTATAAAACATTTCTAGATGTTCCCCTTCCTCCAGAAATATCTCCTTATCCCTTTTGTAGTCTTTGATAGACTTTTAAGTTTTAGTTTCCTCTATATCCAAACATGTAATGTGAGTAATAAGTTCCTCTATTATTTCTAAAGTAACTCCATTAATAACGGCATTTATATCTTCCCAAGAATTTAAAAACATGATTGAAATGTGCCTATCATGCCCTTATATCTTTTCCATGAATCTTTCAAATCCCCCCATTTGCAAAGCTTCCTAAATTATGTCATTTTTCTTAACTTCTTGTAACATTTTAAGTAATATAAATATATAAATCCACCCATCATTCTTTCATTCTAGAGGAGCATATCAGCTAATAAAATCAGGAATTGTCTTCATATTGAATCCAAATCTCTCTTGAAATTAAATAGGTATACGTTGATAAAATCTTTCACAAGTTTTGAGCAACCACAAATTAATCAATTGCGAGAAAATTTATGTTAATGAAGGAGGACCTTTATTTTAGTAGGTGAAGGTATATTTGTTATTCTATTTCATTTTTCTCAATTGGAGGTCATATTATATTTAGAGTTGGAATTTGGTATTGTTTCTTGGTTTCTAGCATAAGATCTAAGTTTTTACATATACAAGATCTATGATATAAGAACATGAAACCACTAGCAAAAAGGTTTGGTTAACCATATATATTATAAATTCGTTAAATAAAATTGTTTAGTTGACACTTGATGTTCAAAGAAATTAACTTGTACACTTCTCTCTAAGGCTTTATATTGCTTTGATAACATCCCCAACAACTTAATGCACACCATATATCTACCAAATCAATAATGATGGTTTCCACTAAGTGTGGAAACTATGGGCTGTTCTAAAAGTTGTATCATCGATAATTTACTTTTTCCATTCAAAAATAAAAAGGGCCATAATGGCAACTATACATCAATATGATATATATGAGACCTATAAAAAGGGGGGAAGGTGGCTTGATCTGACCCCAACCACTCTCCATTGAATGTCTGAATGTTGTATATATATCCAATACTTTGACGAGGGAATTCAAAACGCATGTAGTTATCCCCATTACATGAATCTCATACTAACTTAAGACTAATAATCAAGATGAGGGAAAATTTTGGGCCTAAACACGCACCCAACTTAAGTATTTACATGTCCCCATGAAAAATATATTAATTCAGTTATGATCAAATTAGGAAATTAAATGAAAAAAATACCCAAATACTTTTCAAATCTATAGGTGGCATCTTCAAAAATATCTTTGGAATGCATTTTTATCTTTCTCAATTATCTTTCATTTTTTATCTCCTCTCGATCATCAATATCATTTGATATTTTCATCCCTTGGGTAGTAGTAGGAGATTGACTTGAATTGATACATCTTGAGTCTCATCTTCAAAAAAAATTGTATAGTATTTATTATGTGCATTAGCATTTTTCATTTGAATCACAGTGAAGATGAATCTTGACAATCATTGACCCATAAAGTAAACAAAAGAAGAAATTTTTGAAGCATTTTTAGTTGGAAATGACTTTATCTATTATTCAAACACAATAGATGATTAGGTGTTTTAATCATGACATGTGCAGATCCCTTAGTCATCTGCAATAAACAAAAAGCTTTAGCCATGGCTGTAGGTGTGCACATAATCACGTAGGTAAAAAATCCCTTGAATTTTTTTTTTTCATTTTTTTGATTGAATATAGAATTGCATCTCAATTTTTCAAGGTGATGAAATTTTAAAATATAATTAATACATTTTCATCACTATTTCCATGTAATGATTGACATCTCTCTTATGACATTACTAAATTTGACATGACTTTTCACTATACCCACAACTTTATGTTTGAAGGCCATATAAATCTAAAATATATAAATGCAATTTATCTCCTTATTCCCCCAACTTAAGGTAGACTCTTGTCCTCAAGTGAACAACATGGCTTGATTTTGGGAAGGTGGTTAATAAATGGGGCTTACATAGATGTGATGAGAAATAGTCATTTTGGAGAATATGACAATCAATTGGTATCATGAGGGCTTGATGGTGGATGTGACAAGAAGTGGGATGGTTTACCATTAGGTTAACATGACATGTTGTATTAAGTGGATATGAAAAATGCCATAGTTGACTTAAGAATGGGTAGAACATGTAGCATGTAGCTAGAAATAACACATAAAACATAAACAATGTACATACTTATTGAAAATGGGAAAACATTATTATCCAAAATAAATAATATAATTACATAAATTCATATAAATGTTTATTGATAAAATAATGACAACACAAAATATTTTGGTAGACAATTGGTTGAATTAATGACATGTAGTACTGTAGACAGTATGACCAAGTTATGAATTCAACAATCTGACATCCTAAGTCATGAGTGAAAATATAATATGGCTAAAAATTGAAGATAAGGTTGTCAGAATTTATGAGATCAAAAAATTGTGGAATTATGCTAGGACAATTATAATTGATTTGGGCATGTGCAACTAAATGAACATGAAGTAAAATAATATCCTAATGGTGTAGCAATCAACTCTTGATAACTATTCAAATACAATATGTTTGCTAGATGTCTTTATCACATGACAAAGAATAACACTGATAGATACAATCAACATTTCAAGGTAAAAAGAGTTAGTTTTAAGATGGTGGTAATGGTTGGAGGTGTACACAATAGTGGATGTATGTTATATACAATAGTGGCTACATGTGTGCATAATAGTGGTTACAAGTGTGCACAATAGTCGTTGTAGAAGAAAAATAATGTAATTGTGGCTACAGGTTCATATTTGGGACCTACAACAATTATGCCAAGTGAAATCAAGACCACATATACATAAGAAAATTATAGACATACAACTATAAGATGGATGGGAGAAATATATATAGCATAATAGGTGGGAATCAACAACATGAAAAATGAATAACATGGATGCCATAACCCATTAAAAATAGGTGTCTTGATCATATGCAATGAAGGTAGAGATTTATAATTACTGCATGCAAAACATATATCAATGGTAGGCTAACCTTTAAACTTGTGAGAAATATGCAAAGGGAATAGAGACCTAAAACTAAAATAATTGTACCTATAAAAAATTACTAATAACTACAATATTGAAAAATACATGGAAGATTGCTTCCTCTTCATTTTTATTTTCCCCTTGATTGGCCAACAAGTTGGTTTTCTAATCAAGGCTCTTTATTTAGTACATGGTTAGCTACCAATATGGATTTCTAACCAATATTGTCAACAACTCCAGAGAGTTTTCATTGTTGATTTTTTTTGACTTTGGATGAAATGATAAAATGATGAAAAGTTAGGAAGAGGCTATACCATAGCCTCTAAAAATTCTAAATGAACCTGAACTAGAGTTTACACTTGAATTCATCCTTAATTCAGAGCTTATTGTCAAACATATTTTAAATCAAGAGACATATTTTATAAAGTTGAATTTGATGATATTTTTACATGAAATCATGGAGCAATGAATTGTAGTGTAAATATCCTTTTTTGTGTACACATCATGCCATAAGATTTTTTATTCAGTGACCTCTTGGTGATATGAAACTACTTGAAAAATCTCATGAGAGTATGTGAGTTTCCCTAGACCACCACCATATATCATAGCATTGGGTCTACTTTGTTGTATTTCTATACAAAGATGAATAATGAGAAGAGTTTTCCTAAAACCAAGTTGTTAGAAAACCTAAGATCTTTTATAAAAATAAATAAATGCTCATTAACCACCTATAGACTTTATTTAGTAGATGCTAGTTGTGAATAAAAAATAATGAAATTATTTATTTCAAGATTGATTTTAGGAGGTAATATTGAATTTTTGAGGCAATAACAAATTTTTAATAGTGGAACCATTAAGATTCAATTTTTGCATTAGATCCCAGATGGGTGAATGGTTGATATGCACAAGAAAATATAATCTATTAATAGAAAAAACTAATTAATAATATATATAAAAACAATAAATTCATTTAAAGTTTACATATAGTTGTTTTCATGTGTGATACAGATATTTTATAATGTAATATATGGCATAGTCCAACCATCCATATGATTGATCAAGGGAAACTCATGGTGAGGAAATGGATAGGAATTATCCAATCTAATACTCAAAGGGCATGTATTGAATTTAGAGTTCCCTAAAAAACCTATAAATTTTCATAACATGCACTAATTCTAATCAAAATTAGCATTATTAGATAACAAATAACAATGTTAAAATTTTAGTGAGAGGTTTAATTTTTTTTAAATAAAACATGCATGCTCAAGTAGGAAATACCTAACATCCTTTGTTTCTAAGGTGTAATTTATTTGGGTGTGATTATATATACCTCAAGTGGGTATAATAATTAAAGTCTTGAAATGACCATGTTATTGATTTTACATCTCACACATTCTTTAGTTATGGCTCCTAAATACTTATTATAGTTTTGGAATTACCACATCTTAATCATATACATTTTTAAAAATAGTCTATAAGAAGTTATAACCATTACTACAAGTAAGATTCAATAGTAGTTGTAGGTAACTAAAATAGTGGTTGTAGGTAAGATAAAACTATGGCTGAAGGTAACTATAATAGTGGCTTCAAGTAACCTACAATAGTGGCTAAAGGTAACCTAAAAAAGTGGCTATAGGTAACCTATATCATTAGCTACAAGTTAGAAAATTATGCTTGGAAAATTAAACCATGATCAATCACTAGAATAGTACTATTTATTTAAAAATATAAAAATTTAAAAAATAATAGTAATAAAATACAAAATATATAAACATGTTTTATATTATTTGCAAAATCAAAATTTTGCTGAGGATTCTCCTTAAATGGTAAAGTAGTTTTGGGATACCAGTCTTACTTGTAGATAGATGTGGTTCAAGGATTTGCTCATTTATTGGTAATGAAGTATTTATTGTG
This sequence comes from Torreya grandis, assembly GCA_037957365.1. Lineage (NCBI taxonomy): Eukaryota > Viridiplantae > Streptophyta > Pinopsida > Cupressales > Taxaceae > Torreya > Torreya grandis. The sequence goes on from JARHVA010004030.1 coordinate 1,610,254, forward strand.
GTTTTAGAAATCTCATCAGATGGGTTCTATTACTATGAATGACATGGGTGTGATCCTACTACAATCTTTGAATATGGATGGAATTTAGTAAGCGAGAACATTATCATTTTATTTTTGTAAACCATTTAATCTAGTTTATTACTAATGTTGTGTGCAGGTTGAGCTTACAACTTAAGGTGATTGAGGGAGAGGTTGGGTTGAATTTTTTATTTGGTGTTTGGTAGAAGACAACCTATTATGGTTGTGAGTATTTTTAAAACCCATCAAGTTATGATTGTTAGTGTTGGGGTGGCAGTTTTCATGAGTGACCTTAAAACCATAACCATTAGATATGTCATTATTGGTAATGATGTTTGCAAGGCTGATATAGTGGTAGTATATAATTCCAACATTACATGTATTCCAATTATGAGCAACATAATTAAAAAATAAGAGTGGAATAACAAAGAGCCAAAATGAATACCTGAATTTGCTTGTATTTGTGGCCAAAGTTATCTTTAAGATGCAAAGAAAACATGCTTACTTTTATCCCCATTTTATTTTTGTATCTTATTTGTCATACCTCCCTCCTTTTCCAATGTAGCTTGATATCCATACTCAGCCTTTTTCCTTTTATCATGCAATATACAACTTCCATTTCTCAGGGGTTGCATTATGAATTCATAATTAGTTATAAAAAGAAAATATGTAGGCAGTTGCAACATTGATGATTCAATGAAAAGAGCATTTGGATTGTACCATATCAAAACCTAAAAAACCAACCCATAAAATTTCAATATTTTTAGGGTTATGGTAATTTGATTCCAACATCAACTATTGTACACATGCACCAAATTCAAACAACTTAAAAATTTTATGTGCATGATTGGTCTCACAATCTTATCATAACTGTAAGTAGAGTTCACTGTGGCCAACTAAGAAAAATGGCTATTAACAATATTCCAATAATAACGCTAACATTTAAGTTATTTCCCTCAAGATTAACCACTTCACCCCTTGTGAGGAATTATGTGTATAATACACAAATTTAAATTGAGGATAATGATGAAATTTTACCCTTGTTGGGATGAAATCTAGTCAAATAGAACAGCTGCATGATTTGATCATGTCATAGAAAAGTATATTAGGGTTGAGTATTATTAAGATAATCCTTATTTCATTTCAAATTGAAACACATTTAATTGTTGACTTACACATATTCTTATAATTTTCCAATAAAAATTCATACCACTAAGATAAGCCATATAATTATACTAGATGCTCTAAAAAAACCTTTAAACAATGGTCTTAGAGTTAGAAGCTACTAGAGAAGTTCATTATTTTTCAATGTTTATTTTTAAGGAGTTAGGGTTGAAGTGTTTTAACAACTTTTATAAGTCTTACACAAAATTAGGGGAAAATTAGCTTTTATAAATTATTATATATCAAATCACATCCTCATTGGATGCCATGCCAAATGAGTTTCTTAATAACTCAACTTGAACATTGCACTATTATTTAATATATTTTTCTTTTATGATGAATTCACATAATCATTACTGTACCATTATTTTAATAACTGCACCATGTGAAAATTCCTAATTCAACACAAAATATCCACAATTACAAACAAAATAATGTTTCTATAGGACTGAAATGATACAAGTGACCACCAATGTCTATTTTAGTCTTGTTTGAAGAGGATGTGCATTTAAACATAACCAACTATACAAGCAAGTCATAGACTACATGTAATGCATGATGAATATTAAAGTATGATTTACTCACACATTATTAAATAATAACATTAATAACAAGATCAACTAATTTTATATTTAGGGCCCCACCTTTCTACATGATGCAGTCAATTAATAGTTCTCTATAGAGTTAGACAACATGGTACTATACTTCATTAATAAAACCAAAGCAAGACAAAAGACCTTAAAGATGTGTTATAATAGTACACAAAATACAATCTCTTATAAATTCTTCTTTACAAATACCATCTAAATGTTAACAAAGGTTATCAGTGTTCCAATATAATTAAATGGAATCATTTACATCAAATGAAGCAAAAACTATTAATTCTTCTCCCAATCTCTTAGCCTATAACTAGGTATGCCTCATTATTAGCATATTTTGATATTCACACTAGTCCTAAATTGCATTATAATCTTAAACACAAGTTTATCATTTAATTACAATTTCCCATGAAAACAAGGATTAAGTTTAACTTATTCACTAATGAACATTACTATAATGACATTCAAGAAAAGTATATTAACAGTCAATTCAAGTGAGTTCAACACTTATCAACCAAGACACCAAATTAACGACTAGAGAAAATCTATCATTGAAGCATATTAAACATAGTTAACTCAACCTGCTTGAATAGAGCATAGAATGATCAATTTGGCATGGTTCACTTAAAAAACAAGTCATTGACTATACATTTTCCATGAAGGCTTATTCTAGCTACTATATCCATTTATAATTTCTTATTTTAAATGCAACTATACAGAGAGTAACCTAACTGCATTAGGGTTACAACTTAATATTCCATAATAAGACAAAGTTAAAGAACATAAACAATATTAGAATTATATATTCAACTTTACATGTTCTTATTTGAACTATCGAAGCAATGATAATCAAGATATGTTATTGTCTCACTCACTTCCACAAACACAAAATACTCCCAATGATTTCACAACAAAGTTATCAAGGTTTTTTTTAAAAATTAATCCACTTTTCATCTTAAATGATAAAAAGTTTAAATCCAGTTTAATAAATCATTAAGATAAGTAATTATAGTTAGAGAAGCTACATGTATAATAAGGTAGACCCACCATTCACAGTTTAGCCACACAACATATATTCACTATTTCCACTAGCAATGTTGATTCACAGTAGTTTATATAGAGTGACTGTGAATATGCCACAGTTAATGATACTAGAAAATAGATGTATTTTTTCCTTGAGATATATGCTACAACTAAAAAATCAACATTAATTAAGTATGCAACAAATATTCTATAGTTTAGCTCAACTAACTAATAATGACAAAAGCATATCCAAGTCAAAGCTCCTTGACTCAATCATTTACACAATTCAATAATTTCAACATAATATTGCATAATAAAATGAAATTGAGATCATAATAACATTTATATAAATCAATATAACCTTTTAATACTCATAAAATTCTCTAAGCTACATTTTTCCAAACAATACAACCACTATGTAACATACAATCTATTAGGGCTTTCTATAGTCAAGCTCAATGATGAATGAACTGCTACTCATGCAACAAAGTACTATTTTTTTATTTGATAAGGTTAAAAATTGGGATAGGGTCCAATACATACAAGAAAGGGTGGAATATGTTCAATTATAAATAAGAGAAATATAAATACAACCAAAATCCACTAGGGCTACAATTGATAAGTATCATTCATCCAAAAGTTACCCAACAACCGAGCAAAAGGATGCCAAAAATACAACAAAGAAAATGAAGGACTAATAGATGTATTATTCATATTTTGAGTAGACAACCAACTTGGTATTTTTAGAAATTTTCTTCTCTTTTTTTTTTACCTATGGTTCTCTTGCTTGGGCCTTAGGAAGAGTCTTTAGCCATGTGTTTCCTTTTGTTGTTTGGGGTATTTTCCTCCCCTTTCTCATATTGATTACTCCTCTAATCATTTTTCACATCCATAATTTGATCATTATTACTTTATTTGTTAAGGTAAGTCATATGTATCTCCCCAACCCCTTATTTACCTTGCACCTTTCCACCACCACCAACAATTTTAGCATCCTCTAAACAAAGCATCATTTTTAATTTATTTATCACTTCGACTAGTTCTGAACAAAATAGATGTTGCATGGTTACCTTCATCTGGATCCTCTCTATATTCCTTTCCACCTTAGTAGATAAAATAATCCTTAAGATTTGGGGAGGAAGTATTCTAATTGGTTTGATGACCTAGATGTTTCCATCAAAACTGTTAACATAGGATGACTTTTTAGAATCCTTTTCTCCCATAGAAACCAAATAGTCTTTCCCTTTCTCCCTATCTGAGTCCAATTTTTTGTCATCCTCAAACTCTTTCTTCTCACTAGAGATGTAAATAGAATCAATTATGTCTTTCCCCCATAGGGGTTACCCTCTCTTCACAATAAGTAGTATAAGCCCCTGATGGAGGAGATTAGAGGATAGATTGGCTTTAAAGGATGAGATTGAGAATTCCATAGATTTTAGTAGGAAAAAAGGAAGGTTTATCCTATGCCCCTTCAAGTTTTTCATTAAAAGGAAGTGTTAGGAGAATATGATTGTATTATTTTCCTCTAGGGTGATATACCTCATGATTTAGAGGCAGATCTCAAGCCACTTCCTAGGCAACTTAACTCCAGGGAAATCTTTTTGAGATGAGGGGACTGGTTTATCAATTTTGAAATAAATCCTAATTAAATTAACCTTTATCTTCTTATACTTAAAGGATTTTATTCCATCATAACTCATACTTATGATTTTTTATATTATTTCTTTAGAGATTGAGATATCAAGGCCCCACATTTTGACCATACGATCCTCCCAACATTTGGTGAAGTATCTAGAAATGGATGATTCATGCCTCACTATCCTTTCTATGAAGCTCATTAACCCTCCTCTAGACATCTTCCTCTATACATATAGGTCCTCTTTTTCCTTTGCATAGAAAATTGGCTCCACCCTATCTCGATTACCACCCATAATCTGCTTAGTCTCACCACTCTAGAGCCTATAAATTTTTATTATTCTGACTAGTTTTAAGGATCCCTTTTTTAGTAACTCATGACTTTAATTATTTGGGTTGGCATAAAAATTCCCATGAGTCATGAAAATATCCATTATTTGGTAATGATTGAGATACTTATCACTTTAGGATTTGTCATGTGTGAGAACAATCATGATAATAAAGGTCATATTATCTCACACATGGGAGGGGGGCCTTTATTTTTGAATGATCAAGGTGACTTGATTTGGGATGTGTCATCCTTTGACCATTATTTAAATGAGTCAATATAAACCCCTATATTCACCAACCAATCTGATCCCTCATTTCCTTCTTTATATGTGTCAGAGATAGAGATTCCTTTGAGATGAGGAATAAAACTCTTTACATCATCCCTTAGATTTGCAATGGTCCAAGAGGGGATATATTTATTGGTTAGACAATTTATGATATTGAAGGAATCACCCTCAATATAAAGTTATTCAATGCCCAATTTAATTGTTAGTTTGATATCCCACAAAATCATTAAAATTTTGACAACATGATTGTTTTGGATCCCTAGAGGTCTTGCAAAGGTAACCAAGAGATTCCCATCCACATCCATTATGATTCATCCCCCTGCCAATCTTAGGCTTCAATTTTCTACACCATTAAAATTCAATTTGAACCAAGATATGGGCAAGGGAATACACTTTTCTAGGGACCTATCCATCTTCTACTTCTATGTCTGAGTTAGTATTAGAAGGTTCTAGGAGGAAAGGAGGTGGGAGATTATCAAGGGGGAGGGTCCTTAAATTTGGAGGAAAAAAATATTCAATTATCCTTAATAGATGATAGGATCCTTTTTGAGGTGGAGGAGAGGTAATGGACCTTATTGTCAAAAATACAAGAATTTTTGGTCTTCCAAATTTCCTAGAAGATTATACAGAAGGGAGAGTTCCATAATAAAATTCAAGGGTGAGTAATCCAAAGGGGGTTTCTATTGGGTGATAAGATCTGAGACCATTTTGGGTCTGACCTAGGATAGGTTAACATTTAGTAAGAAAAATTCAATAATAGCTTGATCAAAAGGGTAATGATGGAATAAGTAGGATGTGGATTCAACCTCAGTCTTAGAGAGGATGCACCTATTGGTGAATAGGATAGCCCTACTAATTAGATCATCCATAGTAAGGATTTATTCTGGACTACCATCCAGAAGAAGATATTGAACTTAGGGGTAAGGTTCTTAATCCATAGAATTTGCCAATGTTTAGCCAATTTATCTTGTTCAAAGTTGACCAAATAGCCTGATTTGATTAAAAAAACACCACTTAGGTTAGTTATCTAGATGATTTTATCCTATCTAGGGAATCAAATGATATGAAAAATCTAAATATTATGGTTGAGATCATTGAAGAAAAGGTATTCCTAAACATTGATCTCTTCCTTGTGGAGAATTTTCCATTTTTGATACCATCTTCTTCCTCCCATTATTCATTCACTCTTGATCTAATTTACTCCTTGAAGACATGACTAAGAGCATCTCGAGTGGGAGTGGATGTAATGGGGAGATTAGATAACCAAGGATCATCCCAAAAATCAAATTTGTTCTCTCTTTTAACATTCCACTTGGTATCTTTATTTAGAATTTTTTACACTTGTTGAGGGCTTTCCAAAATGTTGGGTCATTATCGAGTCCTTTGTAAAGGAGGTTGGTACCTTCTGTTAATCCCAAGTATTTGGATCTTTTTATTTTGCATTTTTTATATTACATTATAACTTTCCATACTTGTTTTTCCACTAGGGATAGGTTCATTTACTTCACCCTCCTCACTCCCAGACCACCTCTTCCTTTAGGAAGGCATGTTTTTCCCATAAAATGAGGAGGAATTTGAATTTCTATTTGGCTCCCATCTAGAGGAATATTTTTTGAATTTGTTCAATTTAATCAACTATTATACATAGGATAAGAAAAAGGGTCATGAAATACATTGGTAAGCTTTGAAGGTAAATTTTTAGTATTTGAAGCTTACCTACTTAGGATATAAGATTTCCTTTCTAACCAACCAACATTTTCTAGATTCTATTGATCAAGGGATTCCAATACTCAATTTTAATTCTGTCAATGAAAAGGGGAAGACCCAGATAAGAAGATAAAATATTCCTTATTGTGCATCCCAAAATCTTGGAAATTTTCTTTTACAAGTTTTTAGGAGTGTTGATGAGAAATAGGCTATTTTTTTGAAAATTAACACATTGACTAGTGATGCCCTCATAACCTTTGAGAATTTTCCTAAAAGAGTTTGCTTTAGCTATAAAGGCTTCCCCCATAATCATGGTATCATCAAAAATATGTTGATGCATAACTAGGGTGGTCTTAGGAGCTACCTTTTATTCTTTTTATGAGTCATGTGGATCTATATTTTTCTATGATTATACTCAAGGTTTCTGCCATCTTTATGAAGAGGTAGGGAGATAGAGGATCTCCATGTTGTAAACCTATCCCAATAGGGAAAAATATTTAGGAACCCCATTAATGATGACCAAAAACATGGTGGAATAGATTCATGTGGAGATGATCCCTATGAACACTTCATTGAAACCAAATTTATCCATAACTTTGTCAAGAAAGCTTGAAGACACCCTCTCATAGGCTTTATTCATGTCAAGTTTGAGGAATATTCCTTGCCTACTTGAATTAGCCACTGAGTGGATAGTTTCATGAGCAATGATGATACCATCTATGATTTGTCTTTTGAAGATGAAAGCTACCTATTATTTTATAATGATATTATATAGGAGCATTTGTATTTTCTAGGCTAGAGATTTGGTGCATAATTTACAGAAGATTGTGCATAGATTGATTGGTCTAAAATCCTTTAATTAGTTTTCTCCCATTTTCTTTGGGATTAAAACTAGGAAGGTGTTGTTGAACTCTTGCAGAATAGTAACAAATTTAAAGAATTTAGAGAGTCACATGCACTACCTGTTGGATAATTTCCCAATATTATTGGAAGAATAATTGAGGAAAATTGTCTAGTCCCAATTTTTTATCCCCTCCATGGCAAAGATGATTGTTTTGGCATCCTCAAGGGAGGGAGGGGTGAGAATGTTGGAATTGTATTCCTAAAGGATGACTCTTAGAAGGAGATTGAAAGCCTGAGCATCCAATTCCTAGTTTTGGGGAGAATAATAAGAATGGATGTTTCTAAAGAATTTTATAATCTACAATTCCATTTCCTTTTCCTCTTTGTATGACACACCATCATCCCACAAAACTTCATTAATTTTGGTCATGTTACAGTTCCTATAAGTTGTTTAATGGAATAATTTAGAGTTATTATCCCCTTCCTTTAACCAGATACATCTTAATTTCTACCTCCATTAGGTTTCCTCTTTAGCTTCAAGGTTGTGCAAGGTTCTTATAAGGTCACTTTCCTTTGCTTGGAGGAATATATTCAATCCTGTTAAGTTGATTTCTTCCCCTATCTTAAATATTCCTTGGTTTTGTTCTTTTGAATAAAAATGTTTCCAAAGGCTTCTTTATTCTAAAATTTCAAATTATTTTTAACATGCTTGAGTTTCATTGCAAGAATATACATGTCTAATCTTGAAATCAGTTCTTTCCACCATTCCTTGATTGAGTTTATTAGATTTGGGTGGGAAATCCAATTTTTTTTAATGAGAATGGTATGTTTTTTATCTTTGACATTTTCTCCCCCATGAAAATTAATGGGCGATGGTTTGATCCTATTCTTGGTAGTGAGGTGAGAGTGTCACTATATTATATATCCCAATTCATTGAAACTAGAAACCTATCCAGTTTAAATTGGATAAGGTCCTCCCCTAATCTTCAATTAGACCATGTAAATTGATTACCTTTTAGTTCCACATCCATTATCCCTACCATCTATGAAATCATTTAGGTTAGTCATGTTATCACTATATGTTAGAAGTTTCCCTTTCTTTTCTATGGTAGATAGGTGAGAGTTGAAATCTCCCATTGTAATCCATTTCCAGTCCTCATAATTTTTTCTAAATTCTTCCAACTCATTCCACAAGTTTTTTTTATCATTTTTAGAGTTGAAGGCATATATGTTGTAGATTATCCACTCCACTTTATTATGGGATTTTTTAATGTGTAAAAATATATGATTCTCATATTTAATTAAGGTCGATCCTTCAAGAGATTGAGGGTTCCAAAAAATTGCAAGCTCCCTACTTCTCTAAAATTATTGTTGATGCTTTTGGATTTGCTTCATTTTTTGTTGGTATTTTTCAAAATTTTGTCTTCACACATCATAGTTTCTTAGAGAATCAAAATATTAGGATAATTTTTTAAAATTACATTCCTAACCAACCTTTGTTTCCTGGGGTTGTTCATCCCCCTTATAATCCAAGATATAATCTTCATTTCTTGGAGTTGGGAAATTGTTTGAGGGTCCTTTGAATACCCTTTGCCACTTTGTTTTCTATTTCTTTTCTCTTGAATCTCATGCTAGATAGTCTACCAAGATTCTTTTTATCTTCTCCTACCTCTACCTTCTTATTGGTTTTTTTTAGGGGCACAATCCACAATAAATATCCTCAAAAAAATATTCATAAACAAATATCAACAAGGCATCATTCTAAGTCAACAAAAAAAATCTTTCATGAATGTATGCTTGTCATTTCATTAGTCTATACTCCATCCAAGGGTGAGAAGAGTCAAGCAATGCTTTGCCACCAAGGGTTTTTTGAAGCAAACACATAATGCCAAAACCATCAACATCTCCTTTCAAATATAAGAGAAAATAACAACTATAGAAGTGAAAGACTCTAATGAGATTGGTAGAAGGGTGTCAAAGAGGGAAGAGGAGTATGTGGATTTTATGTATAACCTTAAGGTTTTGCTAAAATTCACATAAAAACCTCCCAAAACCACCAAAATGCTTCTAGTATCTTTCTATATCAATAAAAATAACAATAGTTGCTAATGTAAGAAACCAAAAAATATTTTGAAGAGAAAGAACATGAAAAATGGACTTACTTTTAAAAATGCTTCTTTTTCTTCCTTCTTCCAAGTTTCTTAAAAACTTGCCTCCAACATTGGTATCTTTGGAAACCTTCCCAAAACATTATATATCTTTGTGTCAGATTTAATACCTTCTTGAAAATGTAAATTCTTTAACAATGAGGTTTACAAAAATAACTCCTTTAATCACCATGCAAGAAATCACAAAGTTGGCCTATGAAAACCCTACAATTTCTCCATATTTCCCTCACTTTTATTCTTCTCCTTTGAGGTCAAAAACCCAAAATGATATCCAATCAAATGATATCCAATAAAAACCATAAAATCAAATGATTTTGCCTCATAAATAAATTAAAATTCCATGCTAAGATTATGATCCCATTATGGTTCAAAAATGGACCTTTTTACAATAAGAAACATGCAACAAGCATAATCACTAACATTTTTTCCACTAAGTCATCACTACATTTAAACAATCATTAATCCCTGATTAAATCATACTTAAAGACATAATACTTATGTCAACATAATGAAATAACATATGCTTAATGCATTAACAAGGCTCAAGGCATATGATAAGGTTTTGTGATATTTGTAGACAATTGTAGGCTTATGTTTGCCAATTCATAATGAAATTGATCTACCAAAGAGATAATTACTCAAACAAGGATATCAAGCATATTTGGTTATAATCCAATGATGATCACTGAATAAATAAAGATAATGATTACACACAACATAGTTTACACAATATGAGACATCACAAAATGGAATGGTGCACAATTGATTTCTTTCTTTAGCCTGACACTCATTTACTTGTATAACATTGATGCAATAATCTAATGAAGTCTTCTATCTCAAAACCTAGACCAATCATTCAACTATTATTGGCAATCACCAAATGCCATTAATGATTCTAGATCTACATAATCAACAATGAAATTAAATACTAAATAAATAATATCAACCTATAATTTGAATTGAAATACTAAAATATATTTTGTAAAGTAAATACAAATCTCATAACAATAAAGTCCTTGAATAATAAAATATAGCAAACACATTATTCAAGGTCTGCCCAAGTAGGATATGACATCCTCTCCCCCTAAAATGAGGTGTCATCCTAGGGCCTAAATAAAGAGGTGAGAATAATGTTTCCTAAAAATATTATCAAATTCACAGGTGGTATTTTTTCTCTCATATGGTCCCATTAGACCAACGCTTGTTGTGTGTCCCTATTTTTTTAGTTAATGTTGCAATGATATAAGATCCTAATTGGGTCCATGTGGATCATCTCTTCATTTACCACATAAATATTTTTTGAATCTAGAATATGAGACATATGAGAAACATATTTCCTTAATAAATCCATGCGAAACACATCATGGATTTTAGAAAGAGAAGGAAGAAGAGCTAGGCAATAGGCAATAGGGTTGATCTTTTCCACAATGTTGAATGGACCAACAAAACATGGAGCTAATTTGGATGCTCTGCCAAAGGTTATGGATATCTTCTAGGGTTTGACCCTAAAAAATACTTTGTATATTACTTCAAACTCTCTTGGTTACCTTTTTATATCAACATAGGTCTTTTGTCTATTAGAGGCATATTTAATCCTTTAACGGATAAGAGCTATTTGCTCATCATACTCTTACAAAGTCTTATGACATACAACTTCTACTCTTTAAACCAACTTATCCAAGGGGAGTTATGAAATTCCACCTATAAAATCTTCAAAACATGTAATTAATAACATAATGGTAAGTGTTATTGTATGCAAATTAAACCAAATGGATGTAATCTTCCCATTTAGATTGTTGGTCTATTACATACATTGTTTACATATCCCTCACAACTTGTTTCAACCTTTTGGTTTATCCATCCATTTCTGGATTATACTTTGAATTAAAGTTTAGCCTTGTTCTAAAGACAACAATCAAGGTTTTCTCAAACTTTGAAGTGAATATTCTATCTCTATTTGAGATAATATTTCTAGAACATGGTGAAGGTGAATAACTTCCTTCACAAATATTTTAGTAAAGGTGGGGAATCATCAATAATATTTCCTATCATAAAGTGAGAAACCTTAATGAATTTATCAATTACCACTAAGATAATGTAATACCTACCTAAAAAATTAGATAATCTTGAGATAAACTCCATTGAAATCATAACCCATTTGATTTCTGGTGTAACATGTGGATACAAAAAACTACTTGGATGATAGTGCTCAACTTTGACACATGTCCATTAAAAACATTTTGATATAAAGGTATCCACATCCTTCTTTAGTGTAAGCCAAAAATTTGAATCTTTGCAACTTATGTGTCATTTTAGTGACACTTAAATGAGTGAAATGAGGCACAACATGAACTTCTTCCAATACTTGTTCCCTTAAATTCATATAATTAGTAACAAAAAAATTCTACATTGATATCTCAAAAGTCCATCTGAGTCAAAGAAATAGTTAACAAATACTTTATCCACTAATTCTTTGGCTAATTCAATACAAAATTTTCTACATTCAGGTTATGTTAGTTGTTGATTTAAAACTGATCTTTGAATATTGACATTAGAGATGAAATTTCAGCAAGATATGTTCTTCTACTAAAACCATCAACTACTTTATTCTCCTTGCTCTTAATATAATAAATATTAATATCAAAATTGATGATAAACTCTAACCATCTAAGTTGTCTTTCATTTAATTAATCTTGTGAAAATAATTGCAGGTAGTTGGTCATTCAAACTAGTTTTTTTCTTTAAATTACCCTTAATACATTGCTTGAAACAAGTATAGAAAAACTATTTCAATTTTGAAATAAAATTTTAAACCAAAAACAATGGTGATAGGATTTTTTAAAAAACTGCTTCCACTTTTTGTATAAAAATCCAATAACTAGTTTTGCAAACACAATACAACAAGTCATAACTACTTAATTTAGTTGAATAGTTAATTTAATGTAACAAAATTTCAACAAATTTAATATTTATAGAGTAAAATAACACATGAAATTCACCCACATATGCCAAAGGTACCACATTACCCTTGGTAATAATTGTTTAATTCCATCCATGGGTTAGTGTAGTGTCACACAACAACCACACTAGACATTGAAGAATTTGTCAAAGACCTTTACAAGCAATCTTAGTTTTTTTTATCATGCTCTCCATCATATTGTGATCTCTTAATGGTCTAGGGTAAAAAAAAACCATCATCAAATGTCTACCATCAAGGTCTTCAAACCATTCATTCATTTCCTCATTCAATTCACTAAAGTAGGTACCTAGTAATTCAATATTACATGATTAGGTACTTTTTTTACTACCTATTATAGGGTAAATTCAAGACACAAAATAAATTATGTTTCTTAAATAAGGGAAAAATCAATTATGCTTCAAAATATCATTACCAACATAAGCAAGGCTGACTTAGCCAAATAAGTTTTTACCTTCTTGTGGGTAGTCTGCACTCACTAGTGCCAACCAACATTATAATAACAACTAGGTACTTGAATTTTCAACAAGTAGGAAATTTCATGTCTTGTTCAATAGCCCAACAAGGGAGGCATAGTGGTGTCTTAATAAATACACCTATTTAATTTTAGTATGTAGCTCATTTTTTCATGTTAAAAAATCTCATATTAGATTTGATAAATTGCTCAAAACATCAAAATGCTTTTAATAAACCTTGGTTTTAGTCTTGTTAAAATGTACACTAGTGAAACTGCACCAATATGAGCCAAGAAAATGATAGAATTCAATAGAATCTTATTGTTGTTACAAATCATCAAGATGTTGGTAGTAGTTGTTAAAAGTAGACTGCCACTCAGATTCTTCTAGTTATCATAGATAAATAGTGCCCACCTTATTTACATCAGGGAGGGAACTGACAAAAAATAAAATTGAGTCTAATTTGGGCCCTAAAAATATAATTGAGCAAGGACAATACTGTATTGTTTATTATAGGAATACGAGTTGCCATCTTGACAACATAAGTTTTTATAACAACATCTCGATGTTGCATTCTAAAAATGCCATATTTTTATTCAATTTGGGATTAAAAATCTAGAACATCAAGTTAATGATTCAAAGTTACCATATAAAACTATTATTGCATAAATTATTTATCTTCATCATTCATGAGGCAACTTTACATTATTTTTGACAGTCAGATTAGTAGAAGTTTTTTTAGACTTGCTTTGATAATTAGAGTTTCATATCTTCACAATCCCTATTCAAAAATTAATTAGCTCATATCAAATAACCATGCTAATATGAGATCTCAAATATTAAATCAATTTTTATCATAACAAATAGGAATTTTTCAATCTTGCAAACTTTACCTGAAACATGGTCTCCTATATCATAACAGTTCATTACTTGTATTACAGTACTTACATCAAGTAAGAACCCAAAAATATGCAACTTTACATATACCTGCTATTAAAAAAACAAACCTTGGGGTGCCTATTTAAGATTTCATAGAACTCATGCCCCTACCAAGAATTAATGCTAATGGAAGCATCTTCATGAAAATGAAGCCTACATGCTCTAACATGTCTCTAGAAACCATGATGGTTGGTTAAGACCAACATCTAATATAATATGAATAGATTTGGTTTCAAGGATGTTGGATATAACATCAATTTTTATTAATAAAAGGCTATTTATAATAGAGTATATCATTCAATATCCATTAAATTGGTAGCAGGTAACAATAACCATTCATGCCTCATGGATTAAAATGACTCATAATGTGTCTTAATAAGAGAATATCCCCAAGATCCATTGGCTTTCCTAAAAAAGTCAAGTGCTCTCACCCTACTTGGCCCTTTAGGATTTACTCATACCCTTATACTTTCCAAGGACATTACATCCTAAGCATATTATAATGACTCACCCATATAATTTATTAACATATATCAGACAAGTTATCATCATTTCCAAGATCAAAGCTTTTATCACTTTACCTCATATTGATTTACCCATACAAGCCAATAGTAGACAAGTGATCCTTTCCCTGACACAACAATTTAATTTTTAGAAGGGTTCACTTAGCCAAGGTTATGGGTGAACATCATATTATAACTGAGAAAATTTTAAATTTCCTCAAAATGATTTGATTCCCAGGTAATTTATTGACTCTTTTCGCCTTAGAGGCATAAAACATATCATTTTCATATTCAACTCAGGAAAAGTTAAGTGTCCTTTAGTAGAGCACATCATAGTTTTAATAAATCAAAAAAATATTATTTTAGTTCACTACTTAAGATACATAATTTTTTTCTTAGAGATCCTTAGGGTTGTAGCCTAGGTTATGATACCACTATCACAATCCTAAAAACCAATAAAAAAATTTAGGCTTTTTTGAGTTATGATACTTAGATTTCAACATCAACCAGTGTACACGTGAACTAAATTCCAATCATTTAATGAACCTATGCACATTATTGGTATTGTATTCTTATTCAACTGTAAGCAAAATTTAATAACACCCACTAAGTTATATGTTTAATCACATTCTTCCAACAATAAATTTAATACTTAAGTGATTTGCCTCAGGATTAACCATATCTCCCCTCGTAAGGCATTACCTATAGAACACACTAAGTTCAATAGAGGATAATCATGTAAGATTTCCATTTTTGGGATGAAAGATAGTTAAATAGAATCAGCTACAACATTTGATCATGTCATCAAAAATTGAATTAGGATTGAATCTTATTAAGACAATATTTAATTCGTTATAGAAAAAATAGATTCAATGATTAACTTGCACATAATCTTATAAATTTTAAATACTAATTCATACTACTTAGATAATCCATATACTTATACTATATGCTCTAGATGTAACAATCTCACTAGGTTTTACCAAAACAGAGTAATTTAAAAAAAATAGTACACATATTCATCTAATAGATTTCACCATGAGAAATCTAAGTGATATTTAACTAAATGTATTATTTTAGTTAACCCCACAAGGTTTATAGCTAATCCATTTAGATAATGATCATCAAGATAATGATATAACAAATAATGAACCATGTTGAATAAATAATAAAGAATTCATTTATTTCATTAAATTAATAATATAATTTTAGCCACAACTGATACAACATTATAGTCATTGTTTTAGATGTATAAATGAATAAATAGTATATTTTCAATAGTATATAATGTCTCAAATAATAATAATATAATAATATAAAGCTACACGAAGCACGAGTCTCCATGACTCAAGAGTCTCCACACCTCAAATATCTATATGTAATCTCAAGTGTAGTCTCTAGTGTAGTACTACTGTGGAGAGAGAGAGAGAGTGTCATCTGAGTGCTTTTCTACACCAACCATGGACCAGTGATCTTTTACACTATCTCCTAACAAGGGAATGACCCTCCCTTAATGTATGGGTAGATAATGAGGGTGTGAGAATCTAGAGTGACAAACTAGAACTTATGTTAAAGATAACTAATGCATGATGTGTACCATAAATAAATTTATTCTAACATGATATCGTACAAACATATAAATGATATCAAACACATGAAATGACACTATTTAACTATAAACATGACTTTTGTCAAAAATTTTAAATAGTTGATCTCTAGGATCAATTAATTTCATACACACCACTCAATCGAGTTATATCTCATCTTGCATTGATGGTGCTAATTAAGCAAGTGGAATCCATTCACTACTTTTTTAGTGTCATAAATGAGAGATTTGATTAAATTATATAATAATATAAAAATCAATAGATTCAATCAAAATATTCTCTATTAATAGATATAAATATGCTAAGTACAGAAATATAAAATACATACATTTAGTCCATCAAATGTAATGCAATGAATCTAATATCATCTAATTTGTTACACAATAATAAATAAAATTATAAACAATCTTTAATATAAATGTACCATCTAGGTAATAATTATATCTAGACTATAAGTTACTCAATATCACAAAGTAACTTGAAATGTTATTTCATCCACGAAACAAACATTAATCACAATGTATTTATTTGTTCATATTCCATAAATATAACAAAAATTGATCTTATAACAACTTAGTAAGATCTATATTTAAAAAATTAAATACTTTATATTAATGCCTCATCTAAACATTAAATATATAATAAAGTACCCATTTTACCCTGTTATAATAATTATGTTCATAAGCATATCACAATTGTATACATCTATATATGGTATATCTATTCATAGATTTATAACTTGTTGACAAATCATATGTTTATACCATATATATATATATATATATATATATACATATATATATATATGTATATATATATGTATATATATATGTATATATATAGATATATGTATATAGATATATGTATATATATATATATGTATATATATATATGTATATATATGTATATATATATATATATATATATATATATATATATATATATATATACGTATATATATATATATGTATATATATATATATGTACTAATTTTTAGACTCTCATATAAATTTCTATAGTCACTAATTTGATAATGGATATGTTATAAGTAGACAATCCACTATCCATGATCTTCAAGTATCTTGTATACTCTTGGTATATATTTAGGCTATAATAAATTGTCTCGATACCTTTAATATACCAGATAATTCTTAATTTAATTGTTTTGACTAAATTATGTGATTACCAATTTGAGACATAGCCAAACAATGATTTACCAATTTCATTGTTTCATAATACACAAATCAATCAATTCACAATACTCTTTGAATTACTTGCATATAAAATGGTCAAAGATTATATTATTAGCCGACTATGTTCAAATCTTCAGAATTTTATGATAAAATAACTCAACCTTATCACTTATGTAGTCTATAAGATTTTACATAATAGGTCCAATTGATAATCATATAACTCAATCTTATTATAATATACTATCCAAATCAAATTGTATAGAGAATAAATAATTCATATATGCCTATGAATATTGTGAATTAAATCTTCTATCTAAGACTTATAATTGCCTCATACTAGTAATTATACAAACGAATGGCCAAACATATAACATAAACTTAGCCAAATCAATATTCACCTTTTATATATAAATATATGCGTAAATCTTAATACATAGAAAATTATTTATACTTCTACCCAATTAATTATCTACCATTGGCATCATTACCTGGATTCAAGGCTTTATATGTTTATGGCTTGACCAAAATTAACCACAATTTCATGTATGTATAGCTATGTATGCTACATGATGGAATAACAGAGACTAAGTATATTTACTTTAACACATATACCTTAAATTGGTTTAAAAACAATACACATAGATGTCATTTGAAAATCCCTAACCTTTGAATATATATAGACACACACACACACACATGTGTGTGTGTGTAAAAATCAATAGGCCATTAATCCTAAGTATATACATATATATATATATATATATATATATATATATATATATATATATATATATATATATATATATATGTATATACATTTTCTTACACAATAAAATTTGTTATAAAAACATATAATGTCCTTACCCAAATTCCAAGTTAGGTATATACATAGTCAAAACCCACATAAACAATACAAAATTTTATATATGTTTGAGCATTAATGCTTATATCCCCAAACTAGTTCAATAACTAAAATTGAGTCTAAGATCATACCTAGTCTAGTTATAAATGCCATTTAAATGAAATAACTATACAATGAATTCATAAGTTTTACAAATTGAAAAGGAATTAATACAGAGCTTTCATAGTGCTAATATAACCATGGAAAAAATCTTACATCTCTAACCATTCCACTTAGCATTACTATAGGTTAGATGTAGGCTTCTATGGATGGCCAAGCCATCCACAAGGCCTTACATTCAGCTTGTAATTTATATAATTTCAAAAAAATCAAAACTAGTAAATCTTCTTTCATTTCTTTTCCAAAAAATACATTCAACAATAACACAAGGATTTAAGGCACATCACCAACTTGTAAAAGATGATTATACTTTCAAGCAACTTGAATTTTTTATTCCCTTCTTAGCTCAAATACCTTTTGTTATACCTTTTCCTTCTATGCCCATTATGCCATCCCCTCATAGGCCTCTCTCCACTTCCTTTTATTCTCCTTCATGCCCCTACTCATCCCATCAATTTCTCCCCTTTACTCGATAGGAAAATAATGACTAAAATAATGCATGACATGAAAAACTCAACAAAACTATAGTCTACCACCATTATCTCATGCAGAATCCTAAAATCACATAATGGTTTTGTTCAATGATTATTAGCTCGAGTCAAAATAGATTAAAAACCCTAATAATCTCGAACCTTCCCCATAACAATTAAAATAATCATTATATAATCCTTCATAATATGCATTCATTTTAACCCTAGGAAATATTTATGCATGTCAACTTTATAAAAGTCATAAGTATTATAATTCCATGTAATATTGACTAAAGGATAAGTCTACATAATATAATGACCATATAACAAGGTAAATATATCATGAATTTAAAAACCATTGATAATCTTGCCAAGTCATCCAAGAATCAAACACAATGATGTCCATATAATTATTAAACAATGATATTATCTTTATTACTTTGCATAATGTTTTGTTTATTGCCTGACCACTACTCTTAAGTCAATAACATTAATTTCATTTTAACATGCCAACTTAGGGTCATTTGTTAATGCTTAAATGTAATTATAATTCATTAATGTCTTATTATATGTTTATGCACCTATTATAAATGATAATAATAACCTTATAAACATAAATAGTCACTTAACAAACAAACTAAGCTAAGTAGTAAAATACATCTATTACTACAATAAAGAATCCAAAAAAATAACTATTTATACAAACACTTATTTATAACTAAAATAATAGTAAGTCACAACAAGATAGGTACATATTCATTCAAACAACTAAGCAATAAGATCCACAACTATTAATGCAGTAACACAACTAGATTAGTGAAATCACACAATAAAAACAACATGGTCATGGAACAATAACAAGATCATAGTAGATATACATAATAAAACTATCTAACTCAAACAATAATTATAAAACATATTAATCTATTGTGGTGTGTGTGTGGGTTTCCATTTTTTCTCTCTATAATCCCTCAATGCCTCCATCTACACCATCTTCTCTTATGATGCTCTCCCTCCTTCACACTCTGAAGGATGGATCTGTTATGCATCTACATCACAATAATGAAGGTATTTATCCTTAAACATTATGAAATACATAAAACAATGCTGTATAAACTAACAAATAGGATCATAGTATATATAATATAAAATATATAACTATCTCATAAAAAATCAATCATGTAAATTAAGAAACTTATAGTTGCCTCATAATCAACATATGACATAAATATTTTTTAAATAGTAGTTAATCAACTAACAACTATAAAAATCCATAGATCAAAAGGTTATTCAGCTTAGAGAGAAATTATGATGTGACATCCTTCCCCACTAAAGCTAGTCATCATCTAGATGACACCTATTCAAATACAAGTTATAAATATAAAACATTATTCAACAAAAAATAATATAATATGTAGTAGTAAATAAATAAAATAAATAAATAAACAACTTATAAAACTCATCATAGTCCTCCCAAACAACACTATCTTTAGAATATTGGTCATACTGAACCTTGTATTGTGACACTTCTCTGTTACACAAACTGAGTTTGTGAAGTGTCAATTATTCTAATTAGTTCTACCATGACCACTCTAAGATCCAGAACCTGAAAATAATTCTAATCCAACACAAGAAGGATCAACAACATACTTTTAAGATAAGACACATGGAAGACATTATGCAAAAGAGCTAGAGCTAGTGGCAATGTAAGCCTATATGCTACATGATTGACCACTTCCAAAACCTTGAAGGTTTCCACATATCTCAATGAATGTTTTAATAATTTCCTTAATTTAATCAAGCTTTTTTTTAGGCTTAACCTATATAAACACTTTATAACCTATAAAAAATTACCTTGTTGATCTCTTCAAATCAACATAATGATTCAGGAGCATCTAGCAAAACATCATTTTTAGTTGTTGAAGTGATATATGCTAGTTAGGGGTCACAAATGGTTTATTTTTTATGTAAGTGTGTATAAAAGATCGAATAGGGTCCATTTTTTATCTTTAGAGTCATCATGAGTCACCATGAATGTATTTTGAATGTATTGGAGTTTTCCCTCCAAAGGTGACCATTTAAAAATTCAAATCTTTTACCTAAGCCTAAAAGGACCATGGGCATAGTATGAAATGGTTAGGAGATATAATGTTTATAAAAGGGTCCAATAGCTCATGAAAAGAGTGTTTAAAGGCATTTTGATGTCTAAGTCCTTAAGTCTTGAAAATTAAGAGTCAGGTTTAAATATAACTACCACTCATATGTTAAGTTGGCCATGTAAGAGAGTATTGATGGTAACCACCCAAACCAATGTATATATGGCATGATATTGGTATTTTTAGCATGAGATGAGAGTATGAAAAAAAGAGATAAAGGGAGAAAATAAAATAAGATTGTATACTTTTCAAGAAGGTGGCAGACTCTAATCATGGACTACATATGTAATGAATGATGGTTTAAGTTAATAAATAAAAGTTGTTTATTGTGTTTACTCTCCCTTGATAAGTATATGGAATATTATTGATTATATATTGTCTTTTAAAATACTGAGACTATGATCATATCACATTTTGTGTTGGTTACAGTCTTGAGTACAAGAATGCATGTTATAGTAAAAAAAGAAAAGAATATAATGGAGTTGGTGAAGATTGTTAAAGAAGGAACTTTCAAGGTAAATTAGTTTTGAATATGTTTGAATTATGTAGACCTCATGGTTATTTAATATGGTTTTTCATATTTAAATAAACTTAGATCAATATAACTCTATCCTCAAACCCTGTTGCACACTTGAAACAATCAAGACTGTTATGAAAGTTGATGTTTCTTGAAATCTTTGTATCAAAAAGATCATTATTCTATTTTGGGTGGTATTAAGGAATATTTTCCTTATTTTAATGATAAATTTTATAGGTTTTAATGTAAAATAATTGTTAAATGTTTAACAGATAGTCAATACCTTATTTACATAGTCAATACCCCTACTTGCATAGTCAAATGCCAAGGAAAGAGAGTATGTGTTAAGAAAGTGAGTGGTTATTAGATTGGTGGAGTATTTGTATGAGTTAAAAGGAGAATAAGTCTTAATAATAACCATTATTTAATCTTGGAACTTATTTGAATGAAAATATACCACTAAACCCTTACATAGTACTTTAAGAAGGCATAAAATTCTAAAATTTTCATTATTATGAGCTTATAAGGTTTGATCAAGGATATTTATCCATTTTGGAAGGTGGATAGTGGTATTAAAAACCATGAGGAGGTATTAGTTTAGTTTTAAATGAAATAAAACTAAAGATATATATTTTTAACCTCTCTCAACCTGTATATGCCTGCACATTTGCCTAGCTAGGGTTTTGAAATGAAAACCCCTATATATTTCATTCTAATAATTTGAAATGGACAAAACTTTTTAATCCAGCATATTTTGGTTTATAGATAAATATTCAAGAGGTTTTGGTTGGTTATCATATGATTTGGTGACTAAGCAAGTGCAAGGAGGGCTAGAAGGCCTAATTGTCAAGGAGATTTTAAAGGAAGTAGTATCTACACAAAGAATTAGACTTTGAGAATTAATGGGAAGTAGTAATAAGGTAGAGGGTGACCAAATATGGGATTATAACTTTATAAAAACTTAAATAATGTCCAAACTAATAATATTTATGGAAAAAAGGCTATAAGGAGATAGTGGTTGAACTTGAGGTGTGATAGTGGATGATGGAGAGTGAATGAGAGGTTTAAACGGGTCAAGGCAAGTGTGTTATGACCATATAACATCATACATGATAGAAAGTTTTGTTTATGAACTCTAACATAAGATTTGAGTTTTTAAGCCTTAAGTGGTTAACTAGGGTGAAGTTAGTGAGTGAGTAAAGAATAAAGAGATGAATCAAAGAATGGTATGAGTTGAGGGAATGAGTGAGAGATGTATGCAAGGTCTAATAATAGAGAGAATAATTCAAAGGTGATTAGAAATAGGATAATTCAATAAGAAAAAGGATGTTATAAATCCTAACGAGAAGAAATAAGACTCTATATCAAAGATTGAATATTATTAACAAGCAAAGCATTCACTTTTGAAATCAAAGATTTAAGATCATAGATAGGAAAGGTGAAATCATTATTTTGTCATAACCCTTTACATCATTTGATATCATAATAAGGTAAGCTCTTGGTTTTATTTTATTTTTAGTTAGTTGTTAAATATCTTTGATGTGAGATTATCAAAAATGTTATGAAGAGCACATAAAGTGAAATTGTAGAGGTATTATGGGAAAAGAGTGTGGTACAAGTATGATCTATTACAGTTAGTATAGACAAATTTTATATTTTTGAAGAAAGGAACTAAAGCCCCTAAGTTATATGTGAAGGACTTGAAACTAGTCGATATATATATATATATATATATATATATATATATATATATATATATATATATATATATATATATATATATATATATATATATATATATATATATATATATATATATATATATATATATATATATATATATGATAGAGTGGAAAGAGCATTTAAGATCAAGAGAGAGAAAATGAAGGCTCCAAGTGAGAGTCAAGGGAGATAAAAATTCTAAGATAAAGGACTAGAGAAAGAGAATAAGATTCAAGAGAGATCTAAGAGGCAAGTAGGTAAGCTTGCTTGTGATAGGTCTAAACAAGGCCTAAAAAGTGAAGGAAAAGAGATAAGATGGATGTATAAGAGGAATTGAAAGAGATGAGAAGAGAGTTTGGGTAGAGTTTTAAGAAGATAAATATCATGGTAAAGCTCATGAAGCATCAAGTAAGCCAATGAATTGGATGTAGTGTGAGGAAGAGAGTGAAGTGGCCAATAGAGATACTTGTGAGAGAGGAAAGGCAAAATATGAGTGCTTTGAGGGAAAATAAGAATAAAGAAATTACAAACCATAGAGGCATGAGGGATGAAGATTTTCCAAGAGAGCAAGATGATATAGAAGTTTATAAAAGAGTTCTCATTGAGGAGAACATAGAGAAAAGTGCCAAGAGAAGTACTTGAGGGAGAAGACAAAAAAAAAAAAGAGAATGCCCAAGAAAGAGACATTCATGGAGACAATGTGGTCTCTTATTTTATATCTTAGCATTGCCTTTAAGTGTGTGTATGTAGGTATAAAGGAAAGATGGATGAAATTCAATAATGAGACATTAAAGTTTGTAAATTTCTCAGATAATGCTTTCTTAAACTGATTTTAGAATGCATCTCCTAGCAGAAATTTGATTACCTGATCTTAAAAAGTACACTTGATAGTAGCCACGATTGCTATGTACCTTTTATGGTATAAAGCATCAACTAATCTATTCTCCTTATCTTTGATATAATTAATATCAAAATCTTAATCATATAAGAACTCTAACCATCATCTTTGATGAGACTTTAGGTTTGGTTGGGTGAAGATGTACTTGAGTCCCAAGTTATTAGCCTTTAGCTCAAATGGTTTCTCCAATAAATAATGCCTCCAAACTTGTAAGGCACATATAATTGTCATAAGTTTCAAATCATGGGGGATATAATTCACCTCATATAGCTTTAGTTTCTTGGACTCATAGGGTACAACTAAGCCATCCTCCATAAAAACTCCTTCAATTCCTTCCCCAAATGCATCGATGATCACTAAAAATTGATCATTAGGATCAAAATATGAGCACTGGTGCTAAAGTAAGCCTTCTTTTTAGCTCTTAAAAGGATTCTCACACTTGTCTGACTAGACAAAAATATTATTCTTTTAATGAAGAGAGGTAATTAGATTATTTATCTTAAATAAATTCATATCAAATTTTCTGTAATAGGCCACTAATTCTATGAAACTCCTTACCTCGTGCACATTCTTTGGTGCTGGCCATTCCATTATGGCTCTTATCTTCATTGAATCTACCAAAATACAATCCAAAGAGATAATATGTTCCAAATATTACACTTTATTTTAGAAAATGCACATTTGGACAACCTGCCATACAACCTATGCTTTCACAAACATTATAAAATCATTTTTAAATGTTGCAGATGCTCTTCCTCATCCTTGGAATAAATAAGGATGTCATCTAGAAAAAATAAAATAAAATGATCTAGATAATCTCTGAACACACTATTCATAAGATTCATAAATGTTGTAGGAGTATTTATCAACCTAAATGGTAACACTATAAACTCGTAGTACCCGTATTGAGTTTTGAATATTATTTTTGAAATGTGTTCATCACGGATTCTCAATTGATGATACCCTACTCTAAGATCAATATTTGAAAATACTCTTGCCCCTTGCATTTGATCAAAGAGATCATTAATGTGTGATAATGAATATATATTATTTATCTTTGATTTGTTAAACATCATGTAATAATACACATGTGAAGAGTACCATCTTTATTGATAAAGACAACTGGTGCACCCCATGGTGACACACTTGGTCAAATCAACCCTTTTGATAACAACTCCTAAAGTTGAGCCTTTAACTCAATCAATTCAGTGGTTGTCATTCTATATGGTGCCTTAGTATGCAATTTTGATCTAGATATGATATCAATCGAGAAATCAAACTCACACTTGGGTGGAAATATTGGTAATTCTTTTAGAAATACATCTTGAAAGTTCCTTAGAAAAAGATAATCTTTAATAGATAGTTTCTTAGATTCCTTTATCTCATTTATCTTAATGATAAATTCCTAACATCCTTTCCTTTGAGCTTTCTTGAGTTGAATTGGATAAATACACCTTAGTTTCAAATCTCTTTTCTCACCTTGAATCTATCTAATTTCTAAAATCATCTTGACACTCAACCTTATTTAGATGATAGTCAACCTTAACTTTATGCTTATCAGTCTAATTGACACCTAGGATCACATCATATGACCCTAACAGTGTGGCATAAATATCCACAACTATAATGAATTAAGGTAACTTAATCTCAAATTTGATTAAACACTTATCAAATTTGACCTTAGACTCATTCCCATACTATATTAACCATGAATTTGCCATAACTATAACTTTTATAGACAATTTACTAATCATTCTAAGAGTAATGAAACATTATGTAGCTCCCATGTCAATAAAAATAGAAACTAGATCGAACAAAATACCTGATAGTTTTATTGGTGAAGCTTGATACTTAGCCTAATGATTATCAATAACTGCATAAATCCACTACTGAAATGTATCCTACTGAGGAGTAGAACCCTTGTTTTTCAACTAGTCTTGAGTACACTCACGAGCATAATGGTCACCTATAAAAATGAAGCAACCTCCTACTAGACCTTTCTTATTAGACTGTTAGTTTCCCTTGAAACCTCCCTTGAAACTATTACCAAGTTTTATGTTGCCTAAACCACTGTTGAACTTGGCATTTTAATTTTTGAACTGACTTTTGCAATCTCCACTCCTTTGTGTCCAATTCTTCTTTCTAAAATTTGGTTTAGAACTTCTAAACTTCTTAAACTTATCTCTAACTCGGGCAAAAGATTTTTAGTTTTTGTTCTTACTTGACTACCTTCTCAAAAACCTAATCTATGGTAGATAGTCCATGCAAATTTATTTTACAATAAATTTAGGGTTTTAATCTCATGATGAACTTCTTGATTCTCAACCTCTCATTTATTTGATACTAAGGTATATACTTAAGGAGCTTGGTGAATTGATCCCAATATTCATTCACTGATAGGTCTTCTTACTTAAGATTCTAAATTTTTTTAAGCTTCTAATAAAAGTATAATTGTGGAAGCCTTTGTGACCTAAATAGTGTCACAAACTATTCCCAAGTGGTGGTGGTAGATTTGAGGTTCATCTCAAGTTTTTTATTTTCCCACCAAGTTACTGCTTCACCAACAAGATGATAAGCTCCCCAGACTACTTTCATAACTTTAGAGTAATTCAAAACCTCAAAATATTTCTCCATATCTCTTATCCACTCTTCATCTCCATCTCCTAATACAATTATATCAAACTTAAGTGGGTTTACCTTTTTCATGTCTCATGTCAACTCTATAGCTACTTGAGTTCTTGCATCGTATGGCACTTCCTCATGCCTCTACTCTTAAGGATGTTATTACACAACAAGATTCTCTTCAAGTTCCTCCTAATCATTCTCATTTACATTGTCATGCACTTATAGTTCTAGGGTTGTAATTTGGTCTCTAATCCTTTGCATAACTGTGAATATTTGATCCAACTTCATATCTTGATCAGAGAAAAATTGATTTGGATCGATAGGGGGATTGGTATTTAAAATACCCTCATCGTCTATCCTAACACACACCATTATTATCCTTGGTTAATATAATAATAAGTTTACAATCATTAATATGTTAAGTCTTAGAGTTTGAGCCTCAACTATGATACCACAATGTAACAACCCCACTAGGTTTTACCATAATAGTGTAAATTTTTAAAATTAATTACACATATTCATCTAATAAATTTCACCATCATTAATTTAACTAAATGTATTAGTTTATGTAACCCCATAAGATTTATAACTAATCTATTTAGATAATTATCATCAAGATAATGATATAACAAATCATGAATAATATTGAATAAATAATAAAGTCTACATTTATTTCTTAAAGTAATAATATAATTTTAGCTATGATTGATACAATATTATAGTCACTATTGTCGATGTAAAAATGAATAGATAGTATAATTTTAACAATAAATAATATCTCAAATAATAATAATACAATGATACAAAGCTTTACGGAGAAGGAGTCTCCATGACTCAAGTATCTATCTATAATCTTAAGTGTAGTACTTCTACAGGGAGGAAGATCACCATCTGAGTGATTTTACACAATAATCATAGACCATTGATCCCCCACACTATCTCTCAATAAGGGAATGACCCTCCCTTCATATATGGATATATAATGATGGTTTGGGAATTTAGAGTAACAAACTCGAACATGTGTACTATAAGATAAATAATACATGATGTGTACCATAAAGAAATCTATTCTAACATGATATTGCACAAATATGTAAATTATATCAAACACATGAAATGATAATATTTAATTATAAACATTACTTTTACCAAAGTTTTCAAATATTTAATGATCTCTAAAATCAATCAATTTCATACACACCACTCAATTGGATTACATCTCATATTACATTGATGGTGCTAATTAAACTAGTGAAATCCATCCACTACTTATTTAATGTCATAAATGAGAGATTTAGTTAAATTATATAATAATATAAAAACTAATAGATTAAATCAGAATATTCCCTATTAGTATATATAAATATGTTAAATATGAAAATATCAAATACATATATTTAATCCATCAAATGTAATGCACTAAATCTACAATCATCTAGTTTATTATAGAATAATAAACAAAATCATAAACATTCTTTAATATAAATGTACCATCCAAGTAAGAATTATATCTAGACTATAAGTTAATAAATATCACAAAGTAACTTAATATTTAATTTTATCCATGAAACAAAATATTAATCACAATTTATTTATTTATTCATATTCCACAAATATAACAAAAGCTAGTCCTATAGCAACTTAGTAAGATATGTATTCAAATAATTAAATACTTTATTTTAATGTCTCATCTAAACAATAAATATATAACAAAGTACTCATTTTACCTTGTTATAATAATAATGTTCATAAGCATGTCATAGTTATTTTCATCTATATATGGTATATCTAATCATAGATTTATACCCTGTCAACAAATCATATGTTTATACCATGTATATATGTACTAATTTTTAGACTCTCATATAAATTTTTGTACAATCACTAATATGATAATGTATATGTTATACTCTAAGTATAAAATATACTATCCATGATCTTAGAGTATCTCATATACTCTTGGTATACATTCAGGCTACAATAAATTGTCTCAATACTTTTAATATACTAGATAATTCCCAATTTAATTATTTTGACTAAAATTCACAAAATATATGTGATTAACAATTTGAGACATAGTAAAAAAATGATTTACCAATTCCATTATTTCAAAATACACAAATCAATCATGTTGTAGTACTATTTTAATTGCTTTCATATAAAATGATCAAAGATTATATACTCAGTCGACTATGTCTAAATCTTGAGAATTCTGTGATAAAATAATTTAGCGTTATCATTTACATAATATATAAGATATTACATAATAGGTTCAACTGATAATCATATAACTCAACCTTATTATAATATACTATCCAAATCAAATTGTATAGAGAATAATAAATTCATATATGTCAATGAATATTGAATTAAATCTCTTGTCTAAGACTTATAATTTCCTCATACAAGCAATTATACAAACAAATGCTAAGACATATAACATAAACTCAGCCAAATCAATATTCACCTTTTATATATAAATATATGCATAGATATGAATACACATACAACTATTTATACTTCTACCCAACTAATTATCTACCCTTGGCATCATTACTTGATTTCAAGCCTTTATATGTTTATGGCTTAACCAGAATTAACCACATTTCCATATATTTATAGTTATGTATGCTACATGATTTAATAATAGAGACTAAGTATATTTCCTTTAACCCATTCCTTAAATTGGTTTAAATCCAATACACACATATTTCATTCAAAAAGCCCATATATATATATATATATATATATATATATATATATATATATATATATAAGGCCATTAATCCTCTATGTGTACATATATTTTCCTACATAGCCAATTTTTTTATAAAAACCTATAACATCTTTATTCAAATTCCAAATTAGGTACAAATGCATATATATATATATATATATATATATATATATATATATATATATATATATATGCATTTATACCTAATTTGTAATTTGAATAAAGATGTTATAGGTTTTTATAACAAATTTGGCTATGTAAGACAATATATGTACACACACAGGATTAATGGCCTAATATATATATATATATATATATATATATATATATATATTAGGCCATTAATCATGTGTGTGTACATATATTTTCCTACATATCCAAATTTGTTATAAAAACTTATAAAATCTTTATTCAAATTCCAAATTAGGTATATATATATATGCCATTAATCATGTGTGTGTGTGTACATATATTTTCTTACATACTCAAATTTGTTATAAAAACCTATAACATCTTTATTCAAATTCTAAGTTAGGTATATATACATTCAAATCCTTCATAACCAATATAGAATTTTATCTATGTTTGAGAAATAATTCTTATATCTCCAAATTAGTTTAACAACTAAAACTGAGTCTAAGACCCTACCTAGTCTAGTTATAAATACCCTTTAAATAAAATAACCATTCAATGAATTCACAGGGTTTAAAAATTGAAGAGGAATTAATATAGATCTTTCATAGTGCTAATATAACCATGGTAAAAATCTTACATCTCTAACCATTCCACTTAGGATTATTCTGGGTTGGATGTAGGGTTTCGTGGATGGCTGATTCGAATGTATATATACCTAACTTAGAATTTGAATAAAGATGTTATAGGTTTTTATAACAAATTTGACTATGTAAGAAAATATATGTACACACACACACATGATTAAAGGCATATATATATATGCCATTAATCATGTGTGTGTGTGTACATATATTTTCTTACATAGTCAAATTTGTTATAAAAACCTATAACATCTTTATTCAAATTATAAGTTAGGTATATATACATTTGAATCCTTCATAACCAATATATAATTTTATCTATGTTTGAGAAATAATGCTTATATCTCCAAATTAGTTCAACAACTAAAACTGAGTCTAAAACCGTACCTAGTCTAGTTATAAATACCCTTTAAATAAAATAACCATTCAATGAATTCATAGGGTTTACAAATTGAAAAGGAATTAATATAGATCTTTCATAGTGCTAATATAACCATGGTAAAAATCTTACATCTCTAACCATTCCACTTAGGATTATTCTGGGTTGGATGTAGGGTTCCGTGGATGGCTGAGCCATCCACAGGGCCTTACATTCAACCCAACATTTTTATAATTTCAAAATTAGTTGAAACCAGTAAACCCTTTATTATTTATTTTCCAAAAAATCCATCAAACTATAATACAATCATTTAAATTACATCACCAATTTGTAAAAGATGATTATAATGCCAACAAATTTGAATTTTATATTCCCTTCTTAGCTTGAATACCATTTACTCTAATTTTGCCTATTATGCCCACGTATGCCATGATCTCATAGGCCTATCTCCACTTCCTTTTATTCTCCTCCATTCCCTTACTTGTCTCACCAATTTCTCCCCTTTACTCGATATACAAATAATGACTAAAATAATGCATGATGTGAATAACTCAACAAGACTATAGTTTGCCACCATTATCTCATGCAAACTCCTTCCAAACTCGTATAATGGTTTTGTTCAATGATTATTAACTTGAGTCAAAATAGATTAGAAACCCTAATCATCTTGAACCTTCCCCATAACAATTAAAATAATCATTATATAATCCTTTGTAATATACATGCTTTTGACCCTGATAAATATTAATGCATGTCAACTTTATAAAAGTCATAAATATTATAATTCCATGCAATATCGACTAAATGATAAGTCTACATAACATAATGACCATATGACAGGGTAAATGTATCATATGAATTTAAAAACCATCAACAATCTTGCCAAGTCATCCAAGAATCAAACACAATGATGTCCATATAATTATTAAATAATGATTTTATCTTTATTACTTTGCATAGTATTTTGTTTATTGCCTAAGCACTACTCTTAAGTCAATAACATTAATTTCATTTTATCATGCCAACTTAAGGTCATTTTTTAATGCTCACAAGAAATTATAATTCATTATTGTCTTATTACATGTTTATGAAACTATTATAAACAATAATAGTAACCTTATAAAAATAAGTAGTAACTTAACAAACCAACTAAGCTTAGTAATAAAATATGCCTGTGACTACAACAAAGAATCCAAACAAAGAATTATTAATACAAAAACTCAATTATAATAAAAATAGTAGTAAGTCACAATAAGATAGGTACAAATTCATTCAAACAACTAAGCAATAAGATTTATAGCTATTAATACATTAACACAACTAGATTAGTGAAATCACATAAAGAAAACAACAATGATCATAGAATAATAAAAATATCACAGTAGACATACATAACAAAAATCAAAACATAATATAATTATCTAACTCAAATAATAATTATAAAACATGTTAATCTACTATGGTGTATGTGTGGGTTTCTAGTTTTTCTCTCTATCATCTCCCAATGCCTCCATATACACCATCCTATCCAGAGATGCCCTCCCTCCCTCACACTTTAAAGGATGGATCTGTTCTACATCTACCTCACAAAAATGATGGTAGTTATCTTGAAACATTATAAAATTCATAAAATACTATTATATAAACTAATAAATATGATCATAATGTACATAATATAAAAGTACAACTATCTTATAGTAAATCAATCATGTAAATTAAGTAACATATAACTATCCTATAATAAATATATGACATAAATCTTAATTAAATAATAGTTAATCAACTAAAAACTATACAAATCCATGGATCAAAAGGTTATTTAGCTTAGAGAGAAATTTGGATGTGACATCCTTCCCCATTAAAGTTGGTCATTGCCCCAATGACACTTATTCAAACACAAGTTTTGAATTTAAAATATTATTCAACAAAAAATAATATAATATGTAGTATTAAATCAAGTAAAAATATATATAAAAAACTTGTAAAACTCATCATAGTCCTCCAAAGTGGCACTATCTTCAAAATATTAGTCACACTAGACCTTACACTATGACACTTCTCTATTACACAAAATAAGTTTGCAAAGTATCGATTAATATGATTGTTTCTACCATGACCACCTTGGGATCTCTAATATGTAAAGCATTCTAATCTAACATGGGAAGGATTAACAACATAATTTTTAAAATAAGACACATGGAAGACATTATGCAAAAGAGCTAGAACTGGAGGTAATGGAGCTTATATGCTACATGATTGACCACTTCCAAAACCTTGAAGGATTCCACATATCTCAATGAAAGTTTTATCAACTTATTTAATTTAATCAAGATTTTTTGAAGCTTAACCTATAGAATCACTTTATCACCTACCAAAAACTACCTTGTTGTTCTCTTCAAATCAACATAATGATTTAGGAGCATCTAATAAGTAAAACATCATTTTTAGTTGTTGAAGTGATATATGATAGTTAGGGGTCACAAATGATATATTTTGGGATGTAAGTATGTATGAAGGATACTCTAGGGTCCATTTTTTATCTTTAGAGTCGTCATGAGTTACTAGGAATATATTTTAAATGTATTGGAGTTTTCCTTCCAAAAATGACCATTTAAAAATTCAAATCCTAGACCTAAGCCTAAAAGGACCATGGGCATAGTATGAAGTGATTAGGAGAGAATGTTTGTAAAAGGGTCCAAAAGGTCATGAAAATAATGTTTGAAGGTATTTTTATGTCTAAGTCCTTAAGTCTTGAAAATCAAGATTCATGTTTAAATATAACTGCCACTCATATGTTGAGTTAGCCATGTAAGAGAGTCTTGATGGTAACCACCCAAAACAATGTATATATGGCATGATAATGGTATTTTTATCATGAGAGGAGAGTAGGAAAAAAGGAGAGAGGAATAAAATTAAATAATATTGTATACCTTTCAAGAAGCTGGCAAACTCCAATCCTGGATTGCATATGTAATGAATGATGGTTCAAGCTAATAAAGAAAAGTTATTTATTGTGTTTTCTCTCCCTTGATAAGTATATGGACTATT
This sequence comes from Torreya grandis, assembly GCA_037957365.1. Taxonomy (NCBI): domain Eukaryota; kingdom Viridiplantae; phylum Streptophyta; class Pinopsida; order Cupressales; family Taxaceae; genus Torreya; species Torreya grandis. The sequence continues at coordinate 1,644,051 of JARHVA010004030.1, forward strand.
ATTTATTATAGAATATCTTTGAAAATACATTGAGACTATGATCATATCATTTTTTATGTTGGTTATAGTCCTGAGTAAAGAATGAAAGTTACAGTAAAAAAAGAAAAGAATATAATGAAGTTGATGAAGATTATTAAAGAAGGAACTTTCAATGTACATTAATTCTAAAGATGTTTGAATTATCTATACCTCATGGTGATTAAATATGGTGTTTAATATTGAAATAAACTTAGATAAATCTAAATCTATCCTCAAACCCTATTGCATGCTTGAAATAATCAAGACTATTATGAAAGTTGATGTTTCTTGAAATCTTTGTATCAAGAAGATCATCTTTCTATTTAGGATAGTATGTAGTAAGATTTTAATCATTAGAATAAGAAATTGTACATGTTTTAATTTAAAATAATTGGTAAATGTTTAACATACAGTCAATACCCTGTTTACATAGTCAATACCCCTGCTTGCATAGTTAAATGCCAAGGAATGAGAGTATGTGTTAAGAAAGTGAGTGGTTATTAGATTGGTGGAGTCTTGGTATGAGTTAAAAAGTGAATAAGTCCTAAGAATGAACATTTTGAATTATTGGAACTTATTTTAATGCAACATACCACTAAACCCTTACACAATCCTTTAAGAAGGCATAATATTCTATATTTTGCATCATTATGAGCTTATAAGGTTTTATCAAGGATATTTATGCATTTGGGAAGGTGGATAGTGGTATACAGACCTTGAGGTGGTCTTAGTTTAGTTTTAAATGACATAAAATCAAATATATGGATTTTTAACCTCTCTCAGCCTGTACATGCTTGCACATTCACTTAACTAGGGTTTTGAAATAAAAACCCTTATATCTTTCATTCTAATCATTGAAAAAAGATTAAACTTTGTAATTAAGAATGTTTTAGTGTATATAAAAGGATTCAAGAGGTTTTAGTTGGTTCTCATATGTTCTGGTATGGATTTGGTGACTAAACAAGTGCAAGGAGGGTTAGAAGGCCTAATTGACAAGGAGCTTATAAAGGAAGTAGTATCTACATAGAGAGTTAGAATTTGAAACTTCATGGGAAGTAGTAAAAAAAATAGAGGGTGACCAAATATGGTCTTATAACTTTTGGAATACTTACATAATGTTCAAACCAAGAAGATTTGTGGAAAAAAAGGCTATAAGTAGATAGTTGTTAAACTTGAGGTGTGATAGTGGATGATGGAGAGTGAATGAGAGGTTGAAAGGGGTCAAGGAAAGTGTGTTATGACCAGATGAATTCATACATGATAAAAGGTTCTATTCATGAACTCTAAAATAAGATTTGAGGTTTTAAGCCTTAAGTGGTTAACTAGGGCAAAGCTAGTGAGTGAGTAAAGAATAAAGAGATGAATCAAAGAATGGTATGAGTTGAGGGGAAGAGTGAGAGATGTATGAAAGGTCTAATGATAGAGAGGAGGACATAAAGGTGCTTATAAATAGGATCATTCAAGAAGAAAGAGGATGTTATCAAGCCTAATGAGAAGAAATAATGCTATAGGTCAAAGATTGAATCTTAGTTACAAGCAAAGCATTCAAAGTTGAGACCAAATATTCAAGATCAGAGCCAGGAAAGGTGAAATCATTTTTTCTCATAACCTTCTACATCATTTTGTATCATAATAAGGTAATCTCTTGGTTTCATTTTATTTTGAGTTAGTTATTAAATATTGTTGATGTGAGATTATCAAGAATGCTATGAAGAGTGCATAAGGTGAAATTGAAGAGGTATTATGGGAAAAGAGTGTAGTGTAGGTATGACCTATTGAGGTCATTATAAACAAATTTTAGATTTTGAAGAGAGAAACTAAATCCCCTAAGTCCCATGTGAAGGACTTGAAACTAGTTAAAAGAGATATAGAGAAGATAGAGTGAAAAGATCACTAAAGCTCAAAAGAGAGAAAAGGAAGGCTCCAAGCGAGAGTAAAGGGAGATAAGAAGTCCAAGAAAAAGGACTAGATAAAGAGAATAAGATTCAAAATATATATAAGAGGCAAGTAGGTAAGCTTGCTAATGATAGTCTAAACAAGGAATAGAAAGTGAAGAAAAAGAGATAAGATGGATGTAGAAGAGGAATTGAAAGAGATGAGAAGATAGTTGGGGTGGAGTTTTAAGAAGATAGAGCTCATGGTGAATCTCATGAAGGATCAAGGAAGATAATGGCTTGGCTATAGTGTGAGGAAGATAATGAAGTGGTTAATAGAGATACTTATGAGAGAGGAAAGGTACAAGATGAGTGCTTTGAGGGAAAAGAAGAATAAAGAGAGTATAACCCATAAAGGCATGAGAGATGAAGAGTTTCCAAGAGATAAAAATGATAGAGAATTTGAGAAAAGAGTTCTCGTTAAGGAGAACATGGAGAGAGAAGTGCCAAGATAAGCACTTGAGGGAGAATACAAGAAAAAGAAGAAAATGTCCAAAAAATAGATGTTCATGGAGATAATGTGGTTTCTTATTTTATATATTAGCATTAGATTTAAGTGTGTGTGTATGTAGGTATAAAGGAAAGATAGATGAAGGTCAAGAATGAGACCTTAAATTTTTTAAAATTCTTAGATAATGATTTCTTGACTTGATTGTAGAATTCATCTCCAAGTAAGAATATGATTACATTATTTTAAAAAGTACACTTGATAGTAGCCATGTCAGCTATGCACCTTCTATGGTGTAGAGCATTAGCTACTTTATTTTCCTTATCTTTGATATAATAATATCAAAATTTTAATTAGATAAGAACTCTAAACATCATCTCTAATTCACATTTAGATTTGGTTGAGTGAAGATGTACTTGAGTCCCAAGTTATCAGTCTTGAGTTCAAATGGTTTTTCTAATAGATAATGCCTCCAAACTTAGAAGGCATGCATAATTGTCACAAGTTACAAATCATAGGGGGAATAATTCACCTCATATATCTTCAATTTCTTAGACTCATAGGCTACAATTGAGCCATCATGCATAATAACTCCTCCAATTCCTTCCCAAATGCACCGATGATCACTGAGAATCAATCATGAGGATCAAGAACTCTGAGCACTGGTGCTAAAGAAAGCCTCCTTTTTAACTCTTGAAAGGCTATCTCAAACTTTTCTAACCAAACAAGACTTTTATTCTTTCGATGAAGAGAGGTAATTGGATTAGCTATCTTAGAGAAATTCAAAATGAATTTTTTGTAATAGCCCACTAATTCTATGAAATTCCTTACCTCATACACATTCTTTGGTGTTGGCCATTCCATTATGGATCTTATCTTTGTTGGATCTATCAAAATACCATCCACAAAGATAATATGTTCCAGATATTGCACTTTATTTTTAAAAAATGCACATTTGGACAACTTATCATACAACTTATGCTTTCACAAATGTTATAAAACTAGTTTCAAATATTGTCAATGCTCTTCCTCATCCTTAAAATAAATGAAGATGTCATTTCAAAAAAAACAAAATAAAATGATCTAGATAATCTTTGAACACATTGTTCATAAAATTCATAAATGTTACATGAGTATTTGTCAACCTAAATGGTAACAATATGAACTCATAATACTCGTATCAAGTTGTGAATGCTATTTTTGAAATGTCCTCATCATGGATTCTCAAACGACGATACCCTACTCTAAGATCAATATTTGAAAAGAATGTTACTCCTCACATTTGATCAAAGAGATCATCAATGTGTGGCAATAAATATCTATTCCTGATCACCATTTTTTTCAACATCATTTAATCAATACATAAACAAAGAGTATTATTTTTCTTGATTAATACAATTGGTGCACCCCATGGTGACACACTTGGTTAAATTAGCCCTTTTGATAACAAATCTTGAATTTGAGATTTTAACTCATCTAATTTGGTGGTCATCATTATGTATAATGCCTTAGTGATATGATATCAATTGAGAAATCAAACTTGCACATGGGTGATAATCTTGGTAATTCTTTTGGAAACACATCCTAAAAGTTTCTTAGAAAAGGATTATCATTAATGGATGGTTCCTTAGATTCCTCCATGTCATTTATCTTAATGATAACTACCTTGTATCCTTTCCTTTGAGCTTTCTTGAGTTTAATTGTATAAATCTACCTTAGCTTCAACTCCCTTTTATCGCCCTAAAGCCATTTGATTTCTAAAATCATATTGACACTCAACCTTATTCAAATGATAGTCAACCTTAGCTTTATGCTTTAAAATCCATTGACTCCTAGGATCACATCATATGACCCTAATGGTATGGCATAATGATCCATTACTATAGTGAATTAAGGCAACTTAAACTCAAATTTGAATAAACACTTAACAAATTTGACCTTAGACTTATTCCCATAATGTATTGACCATGCATTTGCCATAAATATAGATTTTATAGACAATTTACTAATCATTCTAAGACTAATGAAACATTCTATAGCTCTTGTTTCAATCAAAATAAAAATTGGATGATCAAACAAAATATCTAACAGTTTTATGGGCAAAGATTGATACTCAACCTAAAAATTGTCAACAACAACATGAATCCACTACTAAAATGTATCCTACTAAGGAGCAAAACCCTTAATCATCAACTAGTCCTGAGTACACTCATGACCATAATGGTCACCTATAAAAATGAAGTAACCTCCTACTGATCTTTTCTTGTCAGACTATTATTTTCCCTTGAAACCATTACCAAGTTTTATGTTCCCTAAACCATTGTTGAACTTGATGTTCTAATTTTTGAACTAAATTTTGGAGTCTCCACTCCTCTATGTCCAGTTCTTCTTTTTGAAAGTTGGTTTAGAAATTGAAAAATTATTCTTAAATTTATCTCTAACTTAGACAAAATATTTTTAGTTTCTATTCTTGCTTGACTACTTTCTCAAAAACTTGAGCCATGGTAGATGGCCCATGCACATCTATTTCATAGCCAATTTAGGGTTTTAATCCCATGATGAATTTCCTGATCTTAAACCTCTCATTTTCTTAATACTAAAGTACATATTTAAGGAGTTTGGTGAATTATTCTTGATATTCATTAACTGATGGGTCTTATTGCTTAATATTCTAAAAATCTATAATATTTTAATTGAAGTACAATTGTGAAAGCCATTGTGACCTAAATAGTTTCATAAAATATTCCTAAGTGGTGGTGGTAGAGTTTAGGTTCATCTCGAGTTTTTTTTGTCCACCAAATTATTGCTTCACCAATAAGATGATAATCTCTCCAAAATAATTTCATAACTTTAGAGTAATTTTTAATATCAAAGTATTTCTCCATATCTATCAGCTATACTTCAGCTCCATCTAATATAGTTCCATCGAACTTGGGTGGGTTTACCTTTTTCACGTCTCATTCCAACTCTCCAGCTACTCAAGCTCTCACATCCTATGGCCCTTCCTCATGCCTCTACTCTTAAGAATGTTCTTACTCAATATGATGATCTTCAAGTTCCTCCTAAACATTCTCCTTTACATGGACATGCACTTTTTGTTTTAGGGTCATGATTCAATCCATAATCCTTTGCATGTTTACAAAGATTTGATCCAACTTGATAGCTTTCTTAGAGGTAAATTGATTTGAATTGACAAGAGGATTGGTATTTGAAGTACCCTCATCTCTTGGTCTAACACATAACATTTTTCTTCCTAGTTAATAGAATAATAAGTTTGTGTTAGTGAACACATTAAGTCTTAGCTTTGACACCATAATGTACCAATCTCACTAGGTTTTACCATAACAAAGTAATTTTTTAAAATTAATTACACAAATTCATCTAATAGATTTCACCACAAAAAATCTAAGTGATATTGAACTAAATATATTATTTTAGTTAACTTCATAAGGTTTGTAGCTAATCCAATTGGCTAATGATCACCAAGATAATAATATAACAAATCATGAATAATTTTGAATAAATAATAAAGACTACATTTATTTCATTAAAATAATAATATAATTTCAACCATGGTTGATACAATATTACAGTAACTATTGTAGATGTACAAATGAATAAATAATACAATTTTAATAATAAATAATATCTCAATAATGATACAAAGATCCATAAAGTAGGAGTCTCCATGACTCAATTATCTATGTATAATCTTAAGTGTAGTCTCTAGTGTAGTACTTCTATAGGGAGGAAAAACATCATTCGAGTTATTTTCCAAACCAACCATAGATCATTGATCTCATGCTCTATCTCCCAACAAGGGAATGATCCTCCTTTCATGTATGGGTAGATAATGATGGTGAAAAAATCTAAAGTGACAAACTCAAACCCGTGTGCTATAAGATAACTAATACATGATGTGTACCTTAAAGAAATCCATTTTAACATGATATCACACATATATGTAAATTATATCAAATACATGAAATAACAATATTTAATTATAAACATTATTTTGGGTAAAATTTTTAAATAGTTAGTGCTCTCTAAGATCAGTCAATTTTATACACACCACTTAATTGGATTACACCTCGTCTTACATTGATGGCACTGATTAAGCTAGTGGAATCCCTCCACTACTTATTTAATGTCATAAATGTGATATTTAGTTAAATTATATAATAATATAAAAAAAAAATAGATTCAATCAGAGTATTCCTTATTAGTAGATATAAATATGCTAAGTATAAAACTATCAAATACATATATTTAGTCCATCAAATGTAATACAATGAATCTAATTTCATCTAGTTTATTACAGAATAATAAACAAAATCATAAACTTTAATATAAACGTAAAATATGAGTAATAATTATATCTAGACTATAAATTACTCAATATCATAAAGTAACTTGATAAGTTATTTCATCCACGAAACAAAAAATTAATCACAACGTATTTATTTGTTCATATTCCACAAATATAACAAAAACTAGTCCTATAACAACTTAGTAAGATCTATATTTAAACAATTAAATACTTTATTTTAATGCCTCATCTAAACATTAAATATATAAAAAAGTAGTCATTTTACCTTGTTATAATAATAATATTCATAAGCACATCATAGTTGTGTACATCTATATATGGTATATCTATTCATAGATTTATAACCTATCAACAAATCATATGTTTATACCATGTATATATGTACTAATTTTTTGACTCTCATATAAATTAATGTACAATCACTAATATGATAATGTATATGTTATACTCTAAGTAGATAATATACTATTCATTATCTTAGAGTATCTCATATACTCTTGGTATACATTCAGGCTACAATAAATTATCTTAATACCTTTAATATACTAGATAATTATCAATCTAATTATTTTGACTAAGAATGCACATAATATATGTGATTAACAATTTGAGACATAATAAAATAGTGATTTACATATTCCATTATTTAAAAATACACAAATCAATCAATTCACAATACTATTTAAATTGTTTGCATATAAAATGATCAAAGATTATATACTCAGTTGAATATGTCCAAATCTTGAGAATTCCATGATAAAATAACTCAACGTTATTATTTACACAGTCTATAAGATATTACATAATAGGTTTAGTTGATAATAATATAACTTAACCTTAGTATAATATAATGTCCAAATTGAATTGTATAGAGAATAAGTAATTCATATATGCTTATGAATATTTTGAATTAAATCTTCTATCTAAGACTTATAAAAACCTATAACATCTTTATCTAAATTCCAAGTTAGGTATATGTAGATTTGAATCCTGCATAATCAATATAGAATTTTATCTATGTTTGAGAAATAATGCTTATATCTTAAAATTAGTTTGACAATTAAAATTGAGTCCAAGACCCTACCTAGTCTAGTTATAAATACCCTTTAAATGAAATAACTATTCAATAAATTCATAGGGTTTACAAATTGAAAATAAATTAATACAAATCTTTCATAGTGATAATATAACCATGGAAAAAATCTTACAACTCTAACCATTACACTTAGGCTTATTCCAGGTTAGATGTAGGGTTCTATGGATGGTCGAGCCATCCACAGGGCCCTACATTCAACCCATAATTTTTATAATTTCAAAATAAGTTGAAACTAGTAAACCATTTATTATTTATTTTCCAAAAAATCCATCAAACTATAATAAAAGCATTTAAAATACATCACCAACTTGTAAAATATGATTATAATGCCAAGGAAATCAAATTTTGTATTCCCTTCTTAGTTCGAATACCATTTTTTATACTTCTACCCACTATGCCCATGTATGCCTTGCCCTCATAGGCATCTCTCCACTTCCTTTTATTCTCCTCCATTCCCTTACTCATCCTATAAATTTCTCATCTTTATTTGGCAAACAAATAATGACTAAAACATTGCATGACACGAATAACTCAACATAACTACAATCTGCCACCATTTTCTCATGTAGACTACTTCCAAACTTGCATAATGGTTTTTTTTAATGATTATTAACTCGATTAAAAATATATTAAAAACCTTAATCATCTCAAACCTTCCCCATAACAATTAAAATAATCATTATATAATCCTTCATAATGTGCATGCTTTTTGACCTTGATAAATATCTATACATGTTGACTTTATAAAAGTCATCAATATTATAATTCCATGTATCATCAACTAAACAACAAGTTTACATAACATAATGATCATATTACAAGGTAAATATATCATATGACTTTAAAAAACCATCAATAATGTTATCAAGTCATTTAATAATTAAAAAAATTATGTCCATAAAATCACTAAACAATGATCTTATCTTTATTACTTTGCATAATATTTTTTTTATTGCCTAAGCACTACTCTTAAGTCAATAACATTAATTTATTTTTTTCATGCCAACTTAGGGTCATTCATTAATGCTTACACAAAATTATAACTTAGTAATGTCTTATTATAGGTTTATGTAACTATTATAAATGATAATAGTAACCTTATAAATATAAGTAGTCACTTAATTTCTAAGTAATAGAATACATATATTACGAAAAAAAAGAATCCAAATAAAACATTGTTTATACAAACACTCAGTTATAACCAAAACAATGGCAAATCACAACAAGATAGGTACAAATTCATTCAAACAACTAAGCAATAACATCCACAACTATTATTAAATTAACACAATTAGATTAGTAAAATCACATAATCAAAACAACATGATCATGGACCAATGACAAGATCACAACAAACATACATAACAAAAATCAAAACACAATAAAACTATCTAACTCAAACAATAATCATAAAACATGTTAATCCATTATGGTGGGTGCATGGGTTTTCAATTTTTCTCTCTTGCATAATGGTTAAGTGGTTTTATTTATGTACCCTTAATACATTAAATTACATTGGTTAAATAATAATATATTTTACTATTTATCATGAGTTTATTCTCATGTAAATAAATAATAAAATATATTAAATAACATTTGAAGAGGTTGGATCTATTAATGTGGTGGTTAAAAAATGTCACATTATAATAGTTATATTACCTTGCCTATATAATAAAGATTTTATATTATAATATGCAATGAAAAAAGGAGAGTTGAGACATATAAGAAAATGTGGACAACATATTTCTAAGTTATGTGAAGATTGATTGAGAAGAAGTGAGAGGAAGAAAGACTATATTGGGTACTTGTTAGTTTCTCATAATATAAATAATATTTGTAGGTTTTTTACCTCTTAGAGGTTTTCTCATATATATCTTTTATTAGTTTTATGTATTCCTTTGATTTTGATGTCATATCTAGATCCATTGCTCGTATACATTATCTTGCATATTTTAATACCGTCTACACTATCCTCTTCGATGATGCCCTCCCTCCATCACACTCTAAGGGATGGATTTGTCATACATCTATCTCACAAAAATGATGGTATTTAATTTGAAGCATTATGAAATCCATAAAATATTGTTGTACAAACTAACAAACATGATCATAATATATAAAATATAAAAGTACAACTATCTCATAGTAAATCAATCATGTAAATTAAACAACATATAATTTTCCCATAATCAACGTATAACAAAAAACTTAATTAAATATTAGTTAATCACTTAACAACCATAAAAATCTATGAATCAAAAGGCTATTCAGCTTAGAGAGAAATTAGGATATGACACCAAATAGACCTTCAAACAATGGTCTTAGAGTTAGAAGCTACTAGAGAAGATCATATTATTTCAAGGTTTATCTTAAAAAAGTTAGGGTTTAAGTATTTTAACAATTTTTATAACAAAATGAGGGAAAAATTACCTTTTATATATGATTATTTATCAAATCATGATCTTCATCAAATGTCATGTTGAATGAGTTTATTAATAGCTCATCCAGAATATTACACTATTCTTTAATGTAGTTTGTTATGATGAATTCACATGATCATGACTATACCATTATTTTAATAACCATACCATGTGAAAACAAGTCTAATTAAACACATAATATACATATTTGTAAACAAAATAATACTTCTATAGGCATTAAATGTTACAAGTGACAACCAATGTCCATTTTAATCTTGTTTGAAGAGGGTGTGCATTTAAACACAATTAGTTATCGAAGTCATAGACTACATGTAATGCATGATATATATTACATTATGATTTATTCACACACTCCTAAATAAGAGCATTAACAACAAGAGAAACCAATTTTTTTTAGGATTCCACATTTTTACATGATGTACCCAATTAATAATTTTCTATAGAGTTAGATGGCATGCTACTATACTTCATCGATAGAACTGAAACAAGACAAAATACCTTAAATATGTGTTATAATAGTACATAAAATATAAGCTATTACAACTTCATATTTACCAATACCATATAAATGGTATCAATGGTTCTTATTGTTTTAATATAAGTAAAAAGAATCATTTTCATCAAATCAAACAAGAACCACTAAGTATTCACCTAGTCTCTTAGCCAAGAACTAGGTATGCCTTATGGATGGCATAACCCAAATTTTCCACTAGTCCCAGACTACATAAATATCATAAAATCATGTTTCTCATTTAAATAAAAATCCCCATGCAAAGAGGAATTAAGATTAATTTATGCAACGATAAGCAATATTAAACTGACATTTAAGAAAGGTGTATCAATAATCAACTCAAGTGAGTTCAACACTTGTTTATCAACCAAGACACCACATTCATGGCTAGTTTAAATTGATTGTCTAAGCATATTAAACATATTTAACACAACCTCCTTGAATGGAATAGATCATATTGACTTTGGCATGGCTCACCCCCCAAACAAGTCATTGACTTTACATCTCCCTCTTAGGATTAGTGTTAGCTATTGTTCCCTCCAACCTTGTAACTCCTGTCAACACGAGCAGCGATTGAGACCACATGGATCCAACATCCTAAAAAGAGGTTCATGAAAACAAAAAGGTGTGTAAAAATCTCAAAAAGGTGGGTTAACAGAGTATATGGAGCATATCATCGATCATAATTCTCTGGTGGTAAGAGATTTTATAGCTACCTAGTCAAAAATAAAGGTTTCCATGAGGGGGAAATTTTTTTAAGGAGATTATAGGAGAAGTCATGGGCATGGATTGCATAGGTGCAAAAGAATACAAGGATAAATCAAAGAAATAGGAGACACTACAAAATTTCTTTTGAACTAATGAATTTGTGCAAATAGAGAAAAAGGGATTTCTCCATGTCAACTTGCCCAAATACTGGCCTGAAGTCTGTTTATAAGTCATGAGGTACATGACCCTAGAAGGTAAATACTCCTTGATTTTTTTTCACCATTTCATGTTGCTCAATCATTTCATTGGCTTTAAGATCAAGATTCTATATTTTCTCCTGAAATCCTTGGAAAGCATAGTATTTCTTCACCAAGTTAATGCTACTAACTCAATTTTGCACCAAGGCCTTATCTTTTTGCTTGTGAAACATGGACATAACTTGCTCATAAAAAATGTCCCCCCTAAAATATCCTCCTCTAAGGATGAATCTTTGGAGGCCCCCCTAAAGGGAGATCCTTCTGCGTGTTCCCTCCCCACCACTGAGCTTTCTCCTTCAATAGTTTGCCCCATTCCCCTCTGGATTACCTTCCCTTGAAAATGCTTTTCATCCATAAACCCAAACCCATCACCCTTATCTCTCCCTCCACCCATGATCAGAAAGGTAAGGCCATTGTAATAGAGTAACATGAGAAGAAAAAATAATGTTGTAAAATTTCAACATAAAGTTCCAGCAGGCGGGTTTTGGTTTGGCAAAATTGATCCAAAATTAGAATGAGCTTCACTAAGAAGTGGAGGATATGACCTATGTGTTGGTGTAGTCTACCCTACCCCCTTCCCTTTCCCCAATTCCAAAATCCCTTAAGGACCCCAAATTCCCCTTGGCCCCCCCAGGGGGTCCCCCCTCAGCATCCCTTCCCCCAAGTGAAAATCAAGAAATTCCTTAAGAAGATTCTTTTAGGGGAACAAGCTGAGGGTCTCAAGAATTAAACAAGAGCCAAAAAATCAAAAGATAAGAACAATTTTTTCCTAAGGATAATTTTTTTGAGGACACCTGAGAGGGTCCCCCCAATTAACATGTTTGATGTCTCTGTTGGTGTTTTTATTGTTTTTGTTATTTAATCTTTCTCTTTTTGCTCATTCGGCCTATTTAAAACTCTTTATTTCACATTTATGGTTTTAGGCCCCCTATAAAACTTGGGTTTACCATATATTTTAAAAAACTATTGTTTTCATTTATAATTTCTTCTTTCAAATGTAAGTTTAGTAAGAGTAAACTAATTGCATTATCATTCCAACTTAATTTTCCATAGTAAGATATGGTTAAAGAACAAAAATCAACATTACCATTATACTGTCAACTTTCCATGTTCCTCCTTGAATTTATAAAACAATGAAAATCAAGATGTGTTATAGTCTCATTGACTTCCACAAGAATATAATACCCCCACTAATTCCACAACCAAATCATCAAAGTTAAAAGTACAATTTTTTTATTAATCCACTTTTCATCATAGATGATAACAAGTTTCAATCTAATTTAAGAATTCATTAAGATAAGAAATTATAATATGAAAAGCTACAAGTCTAATAAGGTAGACCCAACTATTCACATTTTAGCCACACAACATCTATTCACTAATTCCACTAGTAATGTAACTTCACACTAGTTTATGCATAGTGAAAGCTAATATTCCATAGTCAGTGATATTAACAATAGAATGAAGTTTTGCCTTCTAATGCATGTTATAAATAGAACATAAATGTTAGTCAAGTATGCTACAACTATGCTATAGTTTAGCTTAAATAAATAATAATGATAAAACATATCCAAGTTAAGGTTCCTTGACTCAGTCATTTAGACAATTTTATAATTTCAACACAATATTGCTTAATCAAATGAACTTGATGTTGGAGAGTTATCATAGTGATGTCATGGTGGTGTCATTAAGGTGTCTTATTGAGTGGATGAAGAGCCTTGATAGTCTATGTGATAATGAAAAAGTGTGCATTATGCTTGTTCTTGTATGCCAAAGTGTGCAATGTGCTTGTTCTAGTGTGCTTTATGTATGGTTGCTTGATCTTTAGTATTAACATGGCTAGAAAGGATTGAGTATGGTGATTTAAGCATGTGTAAGAGGTCCATATGATTTTATCTATGTTTTGAGAGTTTGTGTGCACAAGTGGAATTCATCTGGTTAATCATAGTTCTCATCTAGATATTTTGGGTTCAGTGGCAAAAAATCTAAGTTGGTAGTTTGATGACATCACCATTGCCACATGGGAATGATTCAAGGGGAGCTGGTCATATGGTTGCGATCAAATTAGTCCTTAGTTTATATGTGCTATATCTCAAGTCATTCATCAAACTATAGTCAAAGATATGAGGGTACAAATTTGGTTTCTCAGTAATAGTTCACTATTTTCCCATACTTCACCAAATTTGTGTTATGACTAAAAAGAGCTAAGTAAGCATGCTGATGAGGTTAGAGATCACACATTTGGATGTTTTAGGAGAAGGTGATCATATGGGGTTGTTTAGTTTTGGACCTAGTTTATTTTCTCTAATTTCTAGATCATGCAATATAGCACATCAAAAGTTATGCATATGAAAAATTGTGCTCCCAAGAAGATTATTTGTGTTTTCCCATACTTAGCCAATTTTACAGTGTGGCAAAAAGAGCCAAGTGAGAATTTTAAAGGTGTTATATCTTACATGTGTGAATGTGTCAAGAAAATCTGATCATATGGGTTTGTTTAATTTTGAGCATAGATCATTTTATTTAAATTTGAGATCATACGATGAAGCGTGACAAAAGTTATGGTTTCTCAAAGTTGGCCTCTTAAGTAGATTTGGACATGGTTGGATTTATGACAAAAGTTTATGAGAAGGCAATTTAATGCCATTATATATCACACATGTGAGAGTTTCAGGATAAGTATGTCATATGGTTGGATTTTTCTATGTGAGGAGATCATCTAGTCTAAATTTGAGATCCTGCAAGTAAGCACAAAAGAGGTATATTTAGGTGTAAAAATGGCTACTCATGCATATTGATAGGGTCCTCATACTTAGTCATTTTTTTGAAGGTGTTAAAGCTTGAGCAAGATCAATGGTGTGAATTGCCTCCAAGGAGTCAAGAAGCAATGAGATGAGGATAGGTGCATGGCATTTAACATCTGGAAAAAGGTATAAGATTATGATCCAATAGTGAGCAAGTGTTCATACAATTTGATTAATGGTGAGTGTTGATCGATAAGAATCTAGTTGATCCACATAAATCGATGGACCACATGAAGACAAATTTCTTAGATTACATAAGATGATGTTAATGTAATAGATATTTAACATTTGGCTTTGGTAGTCAATATGTTAAATTTAGACAAGATTAATGGTGTATTATTGATCCTATCTAAGAGTCCATGAGATTATAGCGTGTTTGAAGGTTAACTATGATCATTGCTATTTAAATATTTGATTTTTACATAGGAAAACTAGAGATCTATATTTCAACCATATATTTTAATATAAGATGAATTTGCTAGTGTTGTAAAAAGTAAAGTGGTAGAGGACTCCATGGTGCATCCATTAAACCTAATTTGAAGATATAAAAATATGTGTAGATAAAAGATTTTAAGCCTAAAGTTGACTATGTATTCATGTTTGTTCTACAAGTGACCCGAGAAGGATATTTGAGCTTGTGTTGATGTTGTTTCGATGTATCATGATGAATTTTATATTTAAAATTATTGTAGACTCCATGAGGATGCTCTGTGTGGATTTTAGAAGTGTGATCAATCTATCTTAAGTATGAACAATGCTTGAGAAGTTGATTGTATGTTCAGTAATGGTTTTCCTATGTATAAGGTCTCTATTTGAGTTGTTTGAGCATACACGTAGGTGAACTAAGTTGACTATGATCATTTAAGGATGTTGAAGGGGACATAATGAATGGAACCATGTATTTGAAAGTAGTTTTGTGTTCTTATTTTTCTTGAGGGAGAGCTAAACGAGTGAATGTGTTCACATGAGACCTATAAGGGATACAAGGGTCTTATTAAAATGTGTAGTTCCTTAAGGGTGACCAGTAGGTGCTATGGACAACCTATGAAGAATGTATTGAGATTTGTCTTCATAAGATAGATGTATTAATGGTTAAGGCATGCCTAATGGCTGACCAAGGTGTTGTTTATTAAGATTAATCTATAAATTATAGAACCAAAGATGATGGGTTTTAGACTTGTATGCAAGACTAAGAAGCAATTAGAGAGAGGCTTGTGTGTGTGTTTTTAGGAGTGAAGGAGGGGTTGAGTTCCCTAAGAATGTGTTAAAGATAATATCAATTTGAGGACTATTTATATGACCTATCAGTCATAATTCTATTAGCAGAATAGTGCTCTTGTAGATTGAGTGTGAGCAAAGCTGAAGAGAGATAAGCTAGGTCCATCATCAGGTGTTATTTAAATTATTTCAAAGATGGAAGTGTTTTATAGGTGTTGTTATGGAATTTCAACATCTAAGGTGGTTGTAGCCTCCTTACAAGGTAAAACTTGCTAAAAGGTCTAGTTGTTGTTGCAACTCAGCTAGATAGGCGTGGTAGCACCTTGTAGGATTGGAGTCTCACTAAATAGAGATTGAAATTCTTTGATCAGTTATAGTTGGTCTAAATTAGATCTTGTGTTTATAGGATAATATTCCAATTACAAGTTCTAGTGGGGTTTTTCCCCCAAGAGTGTTTCCCATGTATGTCATGTGTTATATGATTGATCTTACACTATCTCTTTTGCTCATTGATGTGAATATTGTGTATGCTTCATGAATGTTTGTGGTAATTGATTAAGTGTTTGCAAAGATCAAAATTTAAATTTGAGATTATTTGGGCTCATTGATTCAACCCCCTCCTCTCAGTGATTATACCTCTAACAATTGGTATCAGAGTAAGGTCCTTTGGTAAAAGCCTGATATCTTGAAGGTGATCCAAGGTACAATGGCTAATCAAAATATGCAAGGTGGTTTCTCTACTAAGCAAGCATCAATGTTCAATGGATCCAATTATGCATTTTGGAGTGCTAAGATGAAAACCTATATTATTTCCCTAAGGTTTGATGTATGGAAATATGTTTTGGATGGTTATACTATTCCTAATATTCCTCAATCTAGTGTTGCAAACAAGAAGCTGCTTGAGAAAAACTCTAAGACAATGAATGCCATCACTTATGGTATTATAGAAACTAAGTTTACCAAAGTAATTCATTGCACATCTACCAAGGAAATATGGGATGAATAGAATACTATTTTTTAAGGATATTCAAAGGTTAATCTTACTAAGTTACAAACTCATAGAGGGTAATTTGAAAGTCTCAATATGAATGAAGAAGATTTTGTGGCATCCTTTCTGCAGAGAGTTGATAAGATTGTTAATATCATCAGAGGTATTGGAGAGAATATTTAAGAGACTAATATTGTTTAAAAGGTATTAAGGTCTCTATCCCCAAAGTTTGATCTAAAAGTATCTACTATAGAAGAGATTCATGACCTTACTCAGTTGAAGATGGATCAATTACATGGCACCCTTACTACTTATGAGATGAGGAAGAATGATGAAATATCACCAAATAAGGAAGATGCATTCAAGATAGATAAGAAGCCTAAGAAGAAGTTCCAAGGTAAGAAATCCAAAGAGGATGAAATATATAAAATTGATGATGATGAACTAATTGCTTTAATTACTATGAAATTCAACATTGGCTCAGGAAAGTATAAGGGTAAACTACCCTTCAAATGTTTTAACTATGGAGAGATAGGACATTTTGCTCAAAAGTGCCCTCATAAGCATGAGAAGAAAGATAATTAAGAGCATGATGAAGAAAAAGATGAAGACAAGATGACATACAAGAATAAATTATTTAGAAATTATAACAATAAGAGATCCTTCAAGAACAATAAGAGTCTTTACACCAAAGAAGATTGTAACTCATCAAATGAGAGTGAAGATAGTGACTCAGAATTTGATCATGAAGGTGATGGTGTTTCTAAAAATGAAGCCCTATTCATGGTTGAGAAAGGAAGTTGATCACATCAGAAGGAGTTTACTTGGAGTGGTTTAGATGATGATGAAGATGAGGTGGACTATGAAACTATTTTGATAAATGCTCTTAAAGAACTGAAGATTGAGAAGAAAATCAATAAGAAGATGAAATATAAGCTCAAGGAATATGAGGATAAATTTAGTGTGTATGAGGTAATATTGAATGAAAATGCCAAGGAACATGAAGAAATGATCAAACATCTTAGTTGTCATTTAGAAATTCTATCTACAGGCTTAAAAGCTAAAGAGGATGAATGTTCAAGGTATGTTTCTAAAAATGAATATTTGAAATCTGAGCTAGAAAAGATAGCAAGTAAGGCAAAGACATTTATTAGATTTGAAAAGAGCTCATGTGATATAGATAATATTTTGAGTGGTCAAATGCATGCTAGTGATAGAACTAGTCTTGGATATGAAGAAGAATAAATACTATAACTCAAGACAAGATGAAGACTAATGTGAACCAGGATAATCATACTTTGAAGACAAATCATCAGATAAGGAATAAAGATTTTAGTAAAGACAAATCAGATTAGACAGCCAAATGCCATGAGGAATGTAAGATTTAATAGTTACTATTATACATATAATCAATTTAGTCATAGGGCTAGAGACTGTAAGAGACCTGTTAGAAATGAATTTACATGGGACTATGATGGGGGTAATTAGTCAAAATATGTGAACATAATCAAGTGATTTAACTATCTTGATGTGGGGCACTTTTCAAACCATTATCCACATAATATTAGACAAGGTGAGTCCTCTTTAAAAAGGGTAGGTTGTTTAGTTTTTCATAACATAGGATACACTATAAATTTATGTCCAAATAAAGTAAGGCAAGATATATTTTTTGTAAAAGAAATGGTGTGCTATAATTATGAATAGAGATGTCACATTGCTAGGTTATATAAGCAAAGGCCTATAAGAAAAAATAGATTTATTCAAGCTCCTAGAGTTTAATAAAGAAGGCAAGTTAACACATGAAAGCCAAAGGTGAAAAGTGTGAGTCTTGATGAGACTGCAAGTCCAAGTAATTTGTTTGCTATGGTGGAGAATGCTTTAGAAGTTGAATAGTCCCAAAAGGTCTCATTGTCTACTCATGTTGAGAATGAGGAAATCAAGCTCAAGGAGAAGACCAAGGTGTTGTTTGAAGCCAATCCTAAGGTATGTATGGATCCAAGTGAACATCTTATTATTGTTAAGCATATATCATGTAAATAACATCAATTCTCTATGCCTAATGATGAGATTCTAAGTTGCAAGGAAGATTCTTCAAATGAAAAGGTATGTAATGAATCTATGTTGTCCTCATGTATTGATAATCCAATAATATAATAAAAAGAGAATGTTGTAGTGGTTAAGGAAGTTATTTCTCTAAATCCAAAGAAGAAGAAGAACTACAAATATCAGATGAGCAAGGAGGAGATGGAAGATGAGGATTTGTTTTTATTTTAGAAGAATTGAGGTATATAAGGTGTATCTATATATGCTTCTTAAGAGACTCCTTTCAATGGAGAAGAAATTTTATATGCTCAAGATGATAATTCCAATTAGAGAAGGTCTTTTGATAAGGGTGAGTAATAAGTTCATGAGCCTATTTCAGAGGATTGTGAAGGAGTTATAGTATAGAGTTAGATTGGGTGGTTCCAAGTGGCTTAAGTAGATTGATGAAAATTTGAAGAAGTGTTTGGTGCTCAGGAAGGTCTATGCATTTCTTTATGGTGTTCTCTAGGTATTTTTGAGGTTTGAAGGTATGTATGTGTCAATTGAGGATTTTTTAGTGCTCTTGATTTTTCTCTATTTTTGGTTCAAGGACAAACATGTCTAAAATAGGTTATAGGATGTATGGGTTCACAAAGGTATGGAAGCTAAATTTTTAGTCCAAAAGTTTGTAATAGGTGTGCAAGTAGTTTCAGAGGTGTGTGTTGACCAGAAGGTGGTTTATTGACCATGTTTGCTTTGAGATTCTAAGGTTTTGGGCTTTTCTAGAAAAGTGGTTTGCCTTAAAAATTGAAGTCTGACGCTTCTAAATTTTTTGAATGGGAGAAATGGGATGTCAAATCAATATTCATATAGAATTGAAGGTTTGTGGTTCTCATATTATTTAATTTTTTGTCAATATGGAGGGCTAATTGGCTAGTAGGTTTGTGAAGGAAGTATGTTGTATATGATGAAATTGTTATTGTAAATTGATGTGCTTGAGGAGGCATATGAGAGTTCTCTAGATATGGATTTTTATGTCTTGAAGATTGATCTACTAAAAATTTTGGGCTCTGTAAGTTTTAGGTAGGGTTACAAGGAGGCTAGACAGGTCTAGTTTGAAGAAGAAAGATTTTTGCTCAGTTTCTCCAAAAGATCAAGGTATGAGTATTTGAAGGTATGTTCTCAATTTGGTTCAATACATGTTTCCTATTTTTTATAATGTAGATGTAGATTTGGTGGTCATGGAAGTGTGTTGAGAAAGAAGGCTAGTAAGCCTGCATGGTGGTTCTTCATGGTGTTTGGAGATCTGAAGATGTTCATAGTTGCAATTGCTCATAGATCTTAGGGGAAGTCCCTCTTAGATATTTATTGGTGAGTTACATCAGATTTTAGTTATTTTGTGTGTTATTTCTTCATTATTTTTAGTACTTGATTGAAGAGAGTGTTAGCATGGATCAAGAGGAGGTTGTCAAGACAAGAAGTAAGCTCAAGGTAAGGGGGAGTTTGTATCATATTTTTGAGATGGTCCTTTCTTATTTAATAGTCTTCTTAGGTCTTTAATATTAGTATGTTCCCAATTTATCATTGTGTCAAAGGGGGAGAAAGTTCTGTTGGGAAGAAAGTTCCTATTGTGTAAATGCTTTAAAGAGAGAGAAAGAGAGCCATATATTGTTGAGTGTTAACATTAATGATAAATGTCGAGATTATTGGAGAGTTGTCATAGTGATATCATGGTGGTGTCATAAAGGTGTCCTATTGAGTGGATGAAAAGCCTTGATAGTCTATGTGACAATGTCAAAGTGTGTAATGTGCTTATTCTTGTATGATAAAGTGTGTAATGTGCTTGTTCTAGTGTGCTTTATGTTGGCTTGGTTGATTATTCAGTTTTGGCATGTTTAGAGATGTTCAAGGATGAGTATGGTGATTTAAAATGTGAAATAGGTCCCTAAGATGTTATATATTCTTGGAGAGCTTGTGTACACAAGTATAATTCATCTTGTTGATCATAGTTTTCATCTAGATACTTTGGGTCTAGTGGCAGAAAATCTGAGTAGGTAGTTTGATGATGTCACCATTACCACATGTGGAATGAGTCAAGAGGGATAATTCATACGGTTGTGATCAATATAGTCCCTAGTTGTTTTTTTCCAAAATATAAAGTCATGCATCAAAGTGTGGTTAAAGATATGAGGGTGCAAAGTTGGTTTCTTAGACAGATTTCAATATTTTCCCATACTTAGCCAAATTTGTAAATGGCTAAAAAGAGCTAAGTAAGCAAGTTGATGAGATAAATACTTCACATGTGGATGATTTCAAGAGAAGGTGATCATATGGGTTTGTTTAGTCTTGGACCTAGTTTATTTTCACTAATTTCTAGATCATGTGATATAGTGCATCAAAAGATATGCATATGTAAAGTTGGGCTCCCAAATAGATTGATTGTGTTTTCCCATGCTTAGCCAATTTTGTAGTGTGGTAGAAAGAGTCAAGTGAACATTTTGATGATGTTATATCTTGCACATGTTAAGGTTTATAGAGAAATTAATCATATGGTTTTCTTCAATTTTTAACATAGATAATTTTTTCTAAATTTGAGTTCATGCACTAAAGCACAACAAAACTTATGGATGGTCAAAGTTGACCTTTCAGGCAGATTTGGACATGGTTGGCTCTATTATAGATTTTTAATAAAAGGCCCTTTAATGTCATTATATCTCACACATGCAAGAGTTACAGGAGTATTATGTCATATGGTTAGATTATCCTATTGAGGAGATCATCTGGTTCAAATTTGAGATCCTATGGGTGAGCATAGAAGAAGTTATTTAGGTGAAAAAATGGCTACTCATGCATATTGGTAGGGTCTCCATAGTCAATTTTTTTGAAGGTGTTAAAGCTCGAGCAAGATCAACGGTGTACACTACCTCCAAGGAGTTAGGAAGTAGTGAGATGAGGATAGGTACATGACATTTAATATCTAGGAAAAGGTATAAGATAATGATCCAATGATGAGTGAGTGTTCATATAGTTTTATTAATGGTGAGCATTGATCGATAAGGACTTGGTTGATTTGTAGAGATGGATGGAGCACATGAAGTCAAAGTTCCTAGATTTCATGAGATGAGGTCAACATAACATATGTTTAACGTTTGGATTTGGCATCCTATGTAGTAAATATCAGACAAGATCGATAATATGAGATTTATCTTAAGTTGAGAGCCCACAAGATTTGAGCATTGTGTTCGAAGGTTAACTATGACCATTGTTATTCAAATATTTGATTTTTACAAAAGAAAAACTAGAGCTTTGTATTTTGACTATATCTTTTGATAGAAGATGAATTTGATGGTGCTGTAAAAAGAAAAGTGGTAGAGGAATCCATTATTCATCCATTGAACCTGATTTGAAGATCTGAAATTGTGTACAAACAAATATATTAATACTAGAAGTTGACTATGTGTTTGTGTTTGTTCTACAAGTGACCTGAGAAGGATATTTGAGCTTTTATAAATGCTATTTCAATGTATCACAATGAATTTGATATTGGAGCTTGTTGTAGACTCTATAAGTATGCTCTATGTGGATTTTGGAAGTGTGATCAATTTATATTGAGTATGAAAAATGATTAATAAGTTTATTGTATGTTTGGTAATGGTGTTCTTGTGTATAAGGTATCTATTTGAATTGTTTGAGCATACATAGATGTGATCTAAGTTTATTGTGATCATTTGAGAATGTTGAAGGGGACATAAGGAATGGACCAATGTATTTGAAAGTGGTCATGTGTTCATTTTTTTCTCGAGGGAGAGCTAAAAGAGTGAATGGGTTCACATGAGACCTATAAGGGCTACAAGGGCCTTATTAAAAGGTGTAGTTCCTTAAGGGTGACCCATAGTTGATATGGCCAACTTATGAAGAATGTATTGAGATTTGTCTTTCTAAGATAAATGTTTTAATGGTTAAGGCATTCATAATGGCCAATGAAGGTGTTGATTATCAAGATTACTCTATAAATTGTAGAACCAAAGACGATGGGTTATAGACTTATATGCGAGACTAAGGATCGATTAGAGAGAGGATTGTGTGTGTGTTTTGAAGAGTGAAGGAGAGGTTGAGTGGATTAAAGATGTGTTAAATAGTAGATTAGTTTTAAGACTATTTGTATGACCTATAGGTCATAATTTTGTTGGTAGAATAGTGTTTTTTTAGATTGAGTGTGAGTGAAGGTGAAGAAAGATAAGCTAGGTTCCATCATTAGGTGTTATTGACATCAGTTTAGAGGTGGAAGTGTTTTATAGGTGTTATTGTGGTAGCTCAACATCTAAGGTGGTTTTAGCCTCTTCACATGGTAAAATTTTATAAAATGTTTGGTTATTATTGTAGCTCAGCTAGATAGGTGTGGTATCACCTTATGGGATTGGAATCTCACTAAATAGGGATTGTAATTCCATGATAAATTATAGCTGATCTAAATTGGATATTTTGTTTATAAGATAGTAGTCCAATTTAAGGTTCCAGTAGGTTTTATCCCCCAAGAGGGTTTCCCACATATGCCATGTGTTATGTGATTGATCTTACATGATTTCTTTTGCTCATTGATGTCAATGTTGTGTATGCTTCATGAATGCTTATGGTAATTGATTAAGTGTTTGCAAGATCAGAATTTAAATTTGGGATTATTTGGGCTCACTGATTCACCATCCTAGTGATTATACCTCTAACACTTGAGATCATATAAGAGTTTATACCTATCAAGATAAGCTTTTATTACTCAACAAAGTCTCTAAGCTATATTTTTCCACATAATATAACTAATATGTAACACATACCTCTTATGGATTCTATAGACAAGAGAAAAAATGAATGAACCATGACTTAGGAAACAAAATTATTATATTTACAATGTGAATAATCAATTAATAACAAGGTTTCCAAGTGATGTCAAACAAGAACATAGTAAAGTCATCAAGTATCACTTATCAGAAGAATTCTCAAATATTTTATTTAATAGTGACTGACAATAACCTATATCATAATGATAATGCCAATTGATCCACTATAACTCATTACTACCCAAGATTGGTATGGCTAAGAAATAACATAACATTACATTTACTTATGAATCTATTGACCCAAATGAGACACACTACAAGTTAAATTTACAAGAGATATTTCATTGAAAAATAGGATAGATTTTATACTTATTAAATCAAGATTTATAAAAAAAAATATATACAACACAGTCATCATACATTCATTGTTAGATGAGTCTAAGTCTCATTTTAATAATCATAAACAATAACATACATGATTCTGATTCAAAGTCTACATTATAATGACAAATATCTCTAGTGCCTCACATGACATTAGTACCATTACAAAACTATTTCAACAATTTTGTAGTGAATCATCCAACTGGTTTATGTATTCCCAAATCATTAATTTTAATCGAACACCCACAAAAAAATAATATGAAATTCAATCCCAATCACATCGTTGTAAGCCCTACCCACCCCAACCATCAATTTGGGGTTATAAGAGGATAAAAAAATAATAATAGTGTCATAAAAGAAAATGAGAACAAGCATAAGAGAGAGATCACATTTACACCATATTAGGGTTTCATACAAATGGTTAACCAAACACACAAGGCATAATCCCTAATAGAGATCCATAAGGAATCATATTAAGTCAACACATAAAACTTTCATGATTGTATAATTGTCATTTAATTCATCTAGACATTGCCTAATGGTGATATGAGTCAAGTAATACTTTACACCAAGGGTTTTCTAAAGCAAACACATAATGCCAAAACCACCTGATGTCACTTCTCTTCTCATCCAAGTGGCACAATGGAAACACCTTGATGTACCACTTTGGATTGCTACTATACTTAAAATTTGGGGGTGAAAAAAATGAAAAAACTTGAAATAAAACTATCCTAAGGGAGGTGTTACACCAAATATATTGATGACTTACAACCAGTTGCATGTTACACATGAGAACAAAGGAAAAATTGAACATACACTTCTCCAATCTACATCTTCTAACATAAATGTTACATTATGAGGTTATGGATGAATATGCAAAGATAGGAGGACTAGATAAGAGGCCTATGAGGGAAATAATAAATATAATAACTCAATAAATCCTTGAAAATTTCTAGAACACTTCACATGCCCTGCAAGAAGAAGATTTCCAACTGTAAATAAGGTGAAAGAATGAGACCACATGCTAAGGAATCCATAGTCTTCACTAAGCAAGATTCATCATCCAATAAAAAAAAATTAAAGAACAGTCATGGAGAGGTAACAGTTATTAGTATTATTGATCAAATAGTATGCAAATTATTAGAGCTTCACCATACTCAAGAAGAGCATAAGTTACAATGGCCAAAATGGCTAGTTCTTATAGAACTTGAGAGATAGAGGAGAAGAGAGAAGTTAAAGGGTCACAAAGTCACTTGTAAAGATGAAATAATTAGTTACTTGTGCATGATAATAGTATATGGGATGAACCATGCAAGATTAGGAAGCCCAAGTGTCCATCCAAGTCATCAAACTCTTGCAAAGTGGCATAAAATCCTCTTAACTGGCTCAAAAAAATTTCCTTCATGATTTGAGCTTCTTGAACACATAATAAATAACTAGGAATATTTTAAATGATTTAAATAAAGGTTAAGGGTTTTAGGCATGCCTCTTCATTCATTTTTCATAGGCTTGGTCCTTTGAAATCATCTGAAAATGAGCTATCATTATTTTTAGTGTAGAAAACTCCTCCTCCATGCACCCTACATACTTGGACCCAATTTTGTTTTAAATTTCCCATGAAAATACATGGGAGGGAGTGTATGAAATTTTTTAAGACCTTCCATGTCCTTATAATCATTAGACACACCTTAAAATCACCCCACTTGAAGTTTTACACCCTTCTCACTAACTTGTCCAATGTGCTAGTTTTGACTAGCTAAGATGAGAGCTATTGTTTGGACACTCATGAGTTTTTTATTAGAATTAAATGACCATAGTATGTTATAATAAGTCCTTATATTCCCTTAAAAATTTATTTCATCTTTAGAATCCTCATATATCCTATACAATGCACAAAACTATTAAGAAAATATTTTTTTTGTACCCTATCCATATAAGTATATACATATAAAAATCATTGGGAGTATTTTCAGGGAGTCATTTATAAGTTAAAATAGGTTTCATGATCAAAATATTACATTATATTATCTTTCCAACTCCATTTTTCTAAACTGGTCTTGATTGAGGGTTTGTAAGGGTTTTAGGCCTATTTTGACTCTTAAGATTTATTCATAAATCTATGATGTCCAAATTGAAAAAATATTACACAAACATGTCCTTCAATACCCCTAATAACTCATATAAATCTCTTTGGCTCCCATGCAAATTATCTAGGAAGATATGAGCATTTGAAACTCTCGTATCAAGCTCTTTTCCCCATTCCAACAGGCTTAATGATGTTTAAGGTCCAAAAAGTGTCTTATTTATGTTTTATTTGATTTTCAAAAGATTTTTAACCTCTTTATTTCCCCCAAAAAAATTATCCAATAGGTTTTAATGATCACCTCATGTGGAAAGTGAAGGCAACCATTTATTTGGGGTCTATGCCAAAACCTTGCCCTTAAGCCTGACTAAAACTTAGAGCTTAAAATGACCTTAAATGTTTTTAATTTACTCCTTATATATCAAACACATATTTAGTCATCCCATACACATGTTTAAATAGTCTATAAATATTTCCCAAATCTAGAGTGTAAGTTGACCCCTCATCTGGCTTTTAGGCCTAAATCTTATCCACTAGACCTGATTGTAACCTTGGGTTTTAGATCATCCTTATAGATTATATACACCTATAAGGGGTTATAAAAAAAAATTTATATGTTTTTTAACCTCTCACACCTTCCAAAAATGTCCCCTTATCTCCTAGTTCATTCTTTATCCCTACTTCCTCTAAAACTTGACAACTTACACTCTAGGGAAGTGCCCTCTATTTGAGACAAAACAGAGGGCACTTCCCCTATTTTACCAATTTATTTATATATTTGAGTGGAATATGAAATTTTTAGGTATTTAATACACAAAACATCATCCATTTATTCCAATAAAGATCCTCTAAAATCATGGAAAACTAAAACATATTTTATGAAGATAGATTGTGCAGGGTTTGGAAGAATGACTATGTTCTACTTGCTCAGAGTTACTTCCTCTATTTTATATCTACATGTGAGAGTTTTATGAGGTTATATTGATAATTATTAATTTTATTTAAATATTTAAAATGCTTAAAACTCCCACATACTCCTTATACTTTCCTGATTTGGATTGTCTGTGACCCTTGCCTGATTGTGCCTTTCTTTGACAATAACCCCTGTAGGTTTTTTGCATGATTGGTATTTATATATAGTTAATATTAAATCATTTATATCATATAAGATCATTATTTCATGTTTTTTACTTCTTTTTTTAACCCTTTATAGGCTCAACCCTCACTTATGCACCATGTTTTGCTCACTATTTGCTATTTGGAAGAGGCACCTATAGGTGCACTTATATAGTTTAGGTATGGAAAAAAAATATTTAATAATTTATTGAGATTTATAATATCATTTAAAAATCATATAACTCATTTCACATCAATCTTATAACTTTATATCATTAAGGATACCATGCTCCTAACTCACTCCCTATATACCCTGCTTATTTGACCCATGTAGGTGAACTTTAACTTGAATTTGAACCTAGTCATTATATAATGAGGAGATCTCTTGAACCCCCCTTAGGTTACAAAATAAATTTTTGCACTATCATTCACCTTATATTCACTTTTTATGGATAAAAAACCATCAAAACACATACTTAGCTTATTGTCTATCCCAATCCCTTAAAGTTGACTTTGCCAAGGTAACAAGGGTGTTGTAGATGTATAGCCACCTTAGAATACATAGTGAAATGTTTATGGTATATTTTTGAAGTATTTAGAAACATATTTAATCATTCCAACATGACGTATTTGTATTCAAACCTTTACTATAGACTATGTGTTTCTATAGTTGGCTGTAGGTGTGCATTTAGGTTATTATATGGACTGCAGGTGGGTTTGGGGAGATAAAACACAACGTACCATTCCTTATGATGATCCTTTAGACCATAGACGATACTTGAATATTTTTAAACACTTCAACTTGATGGCATGGTCTTATTTTGTAACTCTTGAATTTGAGAATCTCTTTTTGAGCTCCATATGTAGGTTTCACTACCTTCTCTCAGTGATTTTGAGGGCACCTTTAGGACCCTCAACAACCATTTTCAATAAATATTATGTCACTTAAACTTTGATAATTAATTATAATTTGTAGAGGATATAATAATTATATAATAATATACATCAAATCTCACTACAACCTTGTTGAATGGCCTCAATCAAAATGTCCTAGGCCTCTGTTTTCCTAATTTAGTGAAAAAGAGCATAAATTCAGTCACCTCATGTTTTAAAGGTTTCTCTTTTCAAGTTTTAAATTTGAAACCTCAACCAAGGTTTTATATGATTTTATAAATGGATTATAACTCTAATAAATGTCTCACCTCATTCCACAACACTCCAAAATGACACTAAAACTCTCTACCAAGTCACTTATAAATGTTGATTTTTAGTATATACAGGCACTAGGCAGAATGTGGACAATATGCATTGGTTTAGAATTATCATGAATAGTATATCCATATCAAAAATTAAAATGAATTATTCACACCTCCTATATCTTGTAATCACTACTAAAACTCCTATTACAACATGAAATCATCTCAAAAAGCTTATGTAGATGCACATTAATGATTGCTTGACTGTAAATGTTGTACATGACTACTATACTCATGGAGATTGCTTAGAGAATTAATGTTGAAAGGATGAAGGGAATAATATAACATTTAAAATATGAAAAGAGACCTATCATGACCCTTTTAAGGCATTTTCAAAGCATGAATATCTAGAAATAGTGAACACAGGCCTGTCATCCCACATAAGACCAATCTACAAACCCAAGATGATTTTCCCATAAAAACACTTTATAACATCAACCAAAACATGGAAAACATTATAGTGTGGATTTAAAATCATTTGGAACTAATACCAGTAGCTGAGTTGTATGGATTTTTCCAAACAAGAGAAAAACTTATAGGGTACACAGATTAACAAACAAAAAAGTATAGTCAACTTCATGTGGATGGTTCATGAAGCACAAGCCACCATTATTAAAAATATTTATATGTAAATGATTTTATATAAGTTTAATTTAAATTTTACAATTCATTTGACCTAAAACCTCTTCTATTGGCCATGCTAAGTACAAACCTAAAGACTGCTTTTACTTGCCAAGAAGGGTGAAAAAGGAGTAGAATAGTTTCAGGCCAAAAATGGCACTTTAAAAACATTTAAAATGTAGAAATAAGTTTTTAGAAGATGAAAATACATTCCATTATCATATCCCATGTGGCACACTTCCCCATGGGTCATACAAGTGCCATTTTCTTTTCTTTTCCCAAAAAAACTACCTTTTCTTCTGATGAACCTATCACTTTCAGTTACCAATAGTTGATTAATAATTCCTAGAACACATTTCATGAGACATAACCTTTTAAAATCTTCACACTTCTCAAAAAATCCATACAAGTCATTAAATTCACCTTTTTGACCTCAAAATGACCCAAAATAACTAAAAGGACTAAAGACCAAGGCCAATACAACAGAACTGACATTGATTAACCTAATATGTATTAGACCCCTAAAACATTTAAAAACTAAGTTTTTACCTAGGGGTACCCTAATTTGATCTAAAATTCAAATTTGGTCAACAAATTCATGACTCATAGGGGTAGTATGCCTACTTTACTAACTAGACTAGTAGCCTTATCAACCCATTGGGTTTAGGAGTCAACTAAATTTTGAGAGAAACAAGAAAGATTTGAACATTGACTATAAGCTTTTATCAATACAAGATTAATAACTAACTCAACCACACAAAACAAAAAAACACACACAAAACAAAAGCAAACACACATGTGCTTCATGAGCACTTATGGAACACACACACCAAACTAAACAAACTAACTCAAAAACTAACTAACTTGAGATAAGAAAATCCTCTTGAATCAAATGGGAAGTTTGAAACTCTCCTTACTTCATAAAAACAAGGAATGAATGAAGCATAGAACCTTTTGTCCTTTAACATTGATGCCTCAAACTTTTTAAAGACGTTTGATAACTTCATTGGTATGATATTCATTGAAAACCATGAAACTTCAAATAGGTTGGTTATATAAATGAACTCTTCTTGCATCCAAACAACTTCAACCTTCTCATGTGGACCTTCCATTACAACCTCATTCTTGATTTTCATAGGGCTCTCAATAAGATTGGGTTTATTCTCAGTTACAAGATCTTCTAGCTCATCAAAGAGATTCACATACTCTATCCAATATTGATCATTGTCCTCCATGGAATATTATTTCTTCAGTTTGTCATTTACTTGACCCTCAACTTGGCAAAGCTCTTCAATATCTTAAAATAACTTAATTTGTAGATGTCAATCATCCTTGTCCTCTTTATCATCTAAAACCACTACCTATTCATTCTTCTCTTCTTGATGTGTGATGCCATCAAGTTGATGTTCTTCAATATCCAATGCATCTGATGGTGACTCAAGATTATTTTGAGGTATTGGATCATCTTCAAGAGCAACATCTTGCAAATTGGTCTCAAGATAATTTTCTAGGGCTACAACCTCTTTGGGAAAGACTTAAAATTGTTCTCCATCCATGATAGCACATTCATCATCATAATTGATATGATTATCCATAAATTTTTTTATCAGATGTAGAGTATTCTTCAAGGGCTGCAATATCTTCCATCTCTTTCTCCTTCATGGTGATGCCAAGGCTAGGCATCTTGAAACTATGTGACCTAGCCCAATGAGGCTACCAAGGAGGCATGTGTTCTTTAAGCAAGAGTTCTCTTTCATTATCAACCAATTGATCCTCTTTAGGTTCTCATACCATAGGTCCATCAAGGCAAAGGGTGATGGGGTGAGGACAAGATGAACTAGTTGGTGGAGGTGGTACATATAACTCAAAATCAGATTGAGAGTGAAGTGTATGGGGCTCTTTTAGAATCTCTTGAGGAAGGGGAGGTAGACCTTGGGCTAAACAACTTCATTTTATTTCTTCCACTTGACAATAACCTCATTCACATTTGATTTAGCTTGAGGAATATCTTGAGGAAGGGTGGATGGGGTGTGTTTAGGCATATGATCTTCTTTTGGGTCTAAACCTTCCATCACACCTTTTGACTCTAACTCTTCAATTTGCTTGGCTAGGTTCTCTTGGAAAAGTCTCTCTTGAAGTTCATATGAATCATCATGAGCATAAGGAATACATGAGGGATGACATGAAATATAATAATCTTCTTTAGAAAGGGTGAGAGGGACTTGCAAAGGACCAACTTCATTCTCCACTTCACACTCCTTAACAATGCTTCTTTCTTTCCCCATGATTCCACTATCTTACTCTAACTTAGAATGTTAGGATTAGAAGTCTCTTTTTAGGTGGTGGGGATCCAATGTGATATGGAAATGAGGGTTTATATTCCACTTCTTTTGATACTAACATGGACTATTGAATCTACATATTGGTCAATTCAATTTGCCTATCAATGTTTGCTTCAAATACAAGGTTTCTCTTCTCAACTCTCTCTTCCAACTGATTGGAAAAAGGATGAATTTGATATCCTTGATTGGGCTCATGAGTAGAGATCAAATATGGCTGATATGAATATTGGGGAATTAGATAAGGAGAATGATAGGTTTGGTGAGGTTGCCTTTCATGAACTCTTAGCCTATCCTCTAAGGAAGAAACTAGGTCACTCACATCAAGCATCTCGCTTGTAAGCCTTTGCCAATTGGCTCTCTTAATAGGTATCCACTCTCTTTTTATCAACTCTAATGAATATCTCAACTTATGAATAAGATTACTAGGAACCTCTTGACCACATCCCCTTAAAGTATCAAGCTCTAATATGTATCTCTCATATCCCAAAAGTGTTTACTTGAAGGTGGAAATAGATGGAGTTGAGAGGTGGCTAGGTTGATAAAGAGAACCAATATATTGACGAGGTTGGTTATATTACTAATAAGGATCATGATGGGGTTGGAAATGGTCATTATAATACTATTAAGAATCACACCAAGGCTGATTAATAACTTGCTCCTATTGATATAGATGGCACAAACATTAAATTTCTCACCAACTTATGTAAGACAAATCTCAACACCCAAATTAGCCATGAAACCTCATTGAAAGCAAGAACACAAATATAAAATGTTACAAAAAATATTCAAAGGATAACCTGGGCTACTTGACTAGCTGATATAACTTTGGAGTCACCATTGATACTTAGATGCCTCCAAAAGTTGAATGTTGAAAGACAACACCAAAAATCTTCTAACCTCTTAGATCAAGAGTCCCATCGGGTGTGTCAAAAAACTATTGTCACATGGATTTATACCCTTTGAGGAGATGGAATATCTCTACTCATCCAAGTGGCACAATGGAAACATGTCTAAGCTTGTGGGTAGCCTAAGGATGAGGTGAATCTCTAGATAGGGTTAGTTCCCTTGATGTATCACTTTGGATTGCTACTACACTTAAAATTTGGGGGTGAAAAGGGAGAAAAAACTAAAATCAAACTATTATAAGGGAGGTGATACAACAAATATATTATTGATTTCCAACCAGTTACATGTTATACATGAGAATACAGGATAAAATGAACATACCCTTCTCCAATCTACATCTTCTCACATAAATGTTCTTTTATGAGGTTATGTATGAATGTGTAAAGCTAGGAGGACTAGAAAAGAGGCCTATCAGGGAAATAATGAATAGACTAACTCACTCAATCTTTGACATTTCCTAGAACACTTCACATGGCCTGTAAGAAAAAGTTTTTTAACTGTAAATAAAGTGAAAGAATGAGACCACATGTTAAGGAATCCATAGTCTTCACTAAGCAAGATTCATCATCCAAGAAAAACACACATATTAATAGTCAAGAAGAGGTAAAAATTAGTAGTATTATTAATCAAATGGTATGAAAATGAGTAGGGCTTCACCATACTCAGGAGGAGCATAAGTTACAATGGCCAAAATGACTAGTTCTTATAGAACTTGAGAGATAGAGGAGAAGAGAGAAGTAAAAGGGTCATAATGACACTTTTCAAGATAAAAAAACTAGTTACTTGTGCATGAGAAGAGGATATGGGTGAACCATGTAAGGTCAGGAAGCCCAAGTGTCCATTCAAGTCATCAAACTCTTACAAAGTGGCATAAAATCCTCTTAATTGGCTCAAAAAAATTGTCTTTATGTTTTGAGCTTCTATAATAACTCATGACTAACTAGGAGTAGTTCTAATGATTAAAATTAGGGTAAAGGTTTCAGTAATTCCTCTCCATTCATTGGTTTTAGGGTTGGTCATTTAGAATCATTTGGAAAGGAGTTATCATCATATTTAATCCAAAAAACTCCTCTTTTATGCACCCTACACACTTGGCCCCAATTTTGGATTCATTTTATCATAAAAATCCATGGGAGGGAGTGGATGACAAGTTTAAATACCCTCCATGGTATAAGAATCATTAGACACACCTTTAAATCATCCCACTTAAAGTTTGTTGCCCTTCTCACTAGTTTGTCCAATGTGCTAATCTTGGCTGGCTGTGAGATGAGATCTATTGTTTGGACACTTAGGAGTTTTTTTATTGTAATTAAATGACCATACAAAGTTATAAAAAGTTTTAATCTTTCCTCCAAACTTTATTTCATCTTTAGACTCCTCTTGTAGCCTGCACAATGCATAAAACTATCAAGAAAAGCCTATTTTGTACCCTATCCATATAAGTACATATAGGTAAAAAGCATTGGGATTATCTTGAGAGAGTCTTTTGAAAGTTCCAATAGGTTTCATGATCAAACTATGTTATTATATCAACTTTCCAACTCCATTTCTCCAAATTGGTCTTGACTGGGGGTTTGTAAGGGTTTTAGACCTATTTTGACTCTTAATATTTGTTCATAAAGATATGACATCCAAATTTCACAAAAATTCCATAAAATTTTCCTTCAGGACCCCTACTAACTCCTCTAAAACTCTTTATCTCCCATGCAAAGTCTCCATGAATATATGAGCATTTGAAACTCTCCTATCGATCTCTTTTCCCCATTTCAACATTCCTAATGTTGTCTAAGGTCCAAAAAGTGGTTTTTTTATGTTTTCTATACTTTATAAAAGTAATGCAAAAAAGAGATTGTTGTCCATATACCAATATAAAAGGTGATGTTTTTAGACCTATTTTTCTCCTAGTTATATCTTCCCATAATTTATAATTTAGTATTAGATTCAATTCTCTTGGTT
The DNA here is from genome assembly GCA_037957365.1 of Torreya grandis. Classification (NCBI taxonomy): domain Eukaryota; kingdom Viridiplantae; phylum Streptophyta; class Pinopsida; order Cupressales; family Taxaceae; genus Torreya; species Torreya grandis. Next base: position 1,678,319 of record JARHVA010004030.1, read on the forward strand.
TACTCTTTATAAAATTATTTTTCACCTCTGTATTGGCCCCAAAATCATGATCTAATAGGTTGGAATACTCACATCATGTAGAAAGTGAAGGTGACCATCCATTTAGGGTTTATGCCAAAACCTTGCCCTTAAGCTTGAATACAACTTAGAGCTCAAAATTATCTTTGATTGTTTTCATTCCATCCTCATAGCTAAAACACACCTTTATTAATCACATACACATTTTACAATAGTTTATAAATATTTCCCAAAGTTGAAGTGTAAGTTGACCCATCATTTGGGTTCTAGGCCTAAATCTTATCCACTAGGCCTGATTATAACCTTGGATTTTAGATCATCCTGCTAGGTTATATACTCTTGTAAGGTGTTCTCCACATTTTTTAATATGTATTTCAACCTCTCACACTTTATAAGAATGTCCCATTATCTCCTAGTTCATTCTTTATCCCTACTTCTTCCAAAACTTGACAGTTTGCACTCTAGGGAAGTGACCTCTATTTGAGATAAAATAGAGGGAACTTACCCTATTTTACGAGACAAGTTAGATATTTGAGTGGCATATATAAGTGGTAGGTATTTAATACACAAAAAATCAGCCCTTGGTTCTAAGAAAGATCCTCCAAAAGCATGGAAAACTAAAAAAGACTTTGTGAAGATATATTGTGCAGGGTTTGGAACAATGACTAAGTTCTACTTGCTTAGAGTTACTTCTGATATTGGATATCCACTTGTGATAGTGTTATTATTTTATATTGAATATGATTAATATGATTCCAATATTCAAAACACTTAAAACTCCCACATACTCCTTATACTCTCCTTATACTTTCCTGATTTGGATTATCTGTCACCCATACCTGACTGTGTCTTTCTTTGACATTAACCCTTGTAGGTGTTTTTCATGATTAGTCTATTTATGTAGTTCATAGTATCTTATTTATATCTTGTAATATCATTAGTTCATTTTTTATACATATTTTCTCACCTTGTATAGGTTTAACCCTCACTTATGCACCATATTTTGCTCACTATTTGTTATTTAGAAGAGGCACCTATAGGTGCACTTGTATAGTTTAGGTCTAGAAAAAAATATTCAAGACTTTATTTATATTTTTAAGTTAATTTAATAATCATATAATTCATTTCACATTATGCTTATACCCTTATAACATCAAGGATACCATGCTCTTAACTCACTCCTTGTATACCCTACTTATCTGGCCCTTGTAGGTGACCATTAGATTGAATTTGGACATGGTCATGATATATTGAGGACCTATCTTGAACCCCCTTAGGTTAAAAAATAATTTTTTACTATCATTCACCTTAGATTCTTTTTGGATGGCTAGAACACCATCAAAACACATACTCAGGTTACTGTCTATCTCAGTCCCTTAAAGTTGACTTTGCCAAGGTAGCAGGGGTGTTGTAGATGTATATCCACATTGGAATCCATAGTTAAACGTTTATGGTATCTTTTGGAAGTCTTTATAAACATATTTCATCAACCCAAATTTATGTCTTTGTATTCAAAACCTTACTATAGACTGTGTGTTCCTATAGTTGGTTGTAGGTGTGCACTTAGGTTATTATATAGATTGTAGGTGGGTTTGGGGAGCTAAAACATAAGGTACCATTATTTACGATGATATTTTAGACCATATATGATACTTTAATATTTTTAAACACTTCACCTTGATGGAATGGTCTAATTTTGTAACTCTTGGATTTGAAAATATATTTTTGAGCTCCAACTATAGGTTTCACTACCTTCTCTCAATGCTTTTGAGGGCACTGTTAGGACCCTCAACAACCACTTTCAATTAATATTTTATCCCTTAAAATTTTCCAATTAATTATCCTTGGTATAGGATATAATAAGTACACAATAGGATATACAAAATAACCTGGGACTCTATTTTGCTAATTTAGGGGAAAAGGGCATGAATTTAGTCACCTCATGTTTTGAAGGTTTCTCTTTTCAAGTTGCCAATTTTAAACCTCAACCAAGGTTTTATATGCTTTGATCATGAATTATAACTCTAAATAAAGTCTCACCTCGTGCCAAAACACTCCAAAATGACACTAAAACTCTCTATCAAGTCACCTGTAAATGTTGATTTTTAGTATATACAAGCAATAGGCAGAATGTGGATAATATGCATTGGTTTAGACTTCTCATGAATAGTACATCCATATAAAAAATTCAAATTCATTATTCACACCTGTAATAGCTTGAAAACACCACTAAAACTCTTGTTCCAATATGAAATCATCTCAAGAAGCTCCTGTATATGCACATTAATGACTGTTTGACTGTAAATGTTGTACATGACTACTATACTCATGGAGATTGCTTAGAAAATGAATGTTACAAGGAAGAAGGGAAAAAAATCACATTGAAAACATGAAAATAGACTTATCAAAATTCTTTGAATACATTTTCAAAGCATGAAGATCTATAAATGGTGAAAATAAGCCTGCCATCCCACATAAGACCAGTGTACAAACACAAGATTATTTTCCCATATAAATCACTTTATAACATAAAATTATGCATATAAAACATTATAGGGAGGATTTAACATTATCTAGAACCAATATTAGTAGTTGAGTTGTACAAATTTTCCCAAATAAGAGCAAAACTAGTAGGGTATATAGATTAGCAAGCAAAAAAGTATAGTCAACTTCATGAGGATTTTTAATGAAGCAAAACCCACCATTATTCAAAATATTTATATTTAAATTAAGGTCTCTGAGTGTAATTTAACCTCTCCAAGGTGTTTGAACTGAAACCTTTTCTATTGGTTGTACCAAATACAAACCTAAAGACTATTTTTATTTGCCAAGAAGGGTGAAAAAGGAGAAAAATAGTTTTGGTCCAAAAATGGCACTTTAAGAACACTTAAAATGCAAAAATAAGCTTGGATAATCTGAAGAGACATTCTATGATCATATCCCACATGGCACACTTCCCCATGGGCTGTATAAGTGCCATTTTCTTTTCTTTTCCCAAGAACACTTTCTTTTCTTCTAATGAACCTGCCACTTTCAATTACCAATAGTTTATAAAAAATTCCTAAGACACATGTCACATGACATCACTTTTTAACATGTTCACACTTCCCAATAAATCCATACAAGTCATTAAATGCACCTTTTTTGACCTCAAAATGACCCAAAATGACTAAAAGGACTAAAATGACTAAAGACCAAGGCTATTACAACATAAATTGCATTTATTAACGTATAAAACACCTTGTTAAATATGTATTATGTCCATAAAACATCTAAAAACCAAATTTTTTCCTATGGGTACCCCAATTTGACCTAAAAGTCAAATTTGGTCAACACCACCAACATCTTTCAAATCTAAGTGAAAATAATAGATACAGCAGTGAGAAAATATTATGATACAAGTGGAAGGTTATTGAAGAGGGAAGAGTAGTATGTGTAGTTCATGAAGAGGTTTTGCTAAAAATTTATTAAAAAAAAAAACTCTAAAAAACACCTACACTTATCTAGGTTCTTCCCATATTAATAAAAACAATAGTAATCGCTAATGCAAGAAACAAATAAATATTTTGAAGAGAAAAAATAGTAAAAATGGAATTAATTTTACAAATCCTTCTCTTTCTTCCCTTTTTTGCCTTTCTTATTCCAAGTTCTTTGCTAACTTGCATCTAACATTATGTGTTTTTGTAAACCTTACCAAAACACCATATTTATTTGTGCCAAAATCCATGGCTTCTAAAAAATGTAAATGATTTATCAATGAAGTTTCAAAAAATAATCCCCCTTAATCACCATGGCAATGACCACAAAGCTAGCCTGTGAAAACCCTACAATTTGTCCACATTTACCTTACTTTCATTCATCTCCTTTGAGGTCAAGAACCCAAAATTATAGATAATTAAATGCTATCCAAGTAAAACCATAAAATCAAGTGATTTTTCCTCAAAAGTAAAGAAAAATACCATGCTAACCTCATGATGCCATCATGGGTCAAAAAGGGACCTTTTTACAACAAGAAACATGAAACAAGCCTAATCATTAACCTTTTTCCCACCAAGTTATCAATACTATTAAACAATCATTAAACCCCTATTAAATCATGCTCAAAGACATAATGATTATGTCAAATTTATGAAATAATATTTACTCAATGCCTTAATTAGGATTAGGGAAATTGATAAAGCTTTGTGATCCTTTTAGACAATTGTAGAATTGTGTTTCCTAGTTATCAACCAAACTAACATGCTAAAGAGATAATTACTCAAACAAGCATAATGAGTACAATTATTTATAATCCAATAATGACTACTGAATAAACAAAGATAATGATTATGCACAAAATTTGTTTACATAATATGAGACATCACAAAAGTGAATGGTAGATAAAAAATGATCTATTTCTTTACTTTATGCTCATTTACCTTATGGCATTGATGCAATCATCTGATGAAGTCTTTTATCCCTAAACATAGGTCATTCATTTGACTATAACTTGCAATCATGAAATGGAATCAACAATACTAGCTCTAAATAATCATCAATGAAATCAAATACTAAATGAAATATAGCTAACTATGATATGAAATAAAATACATAAAAATAATTTCAAAAAGTAAATATAGATCTTATCAATTGCCAAGTCTCATAATAATAAATTAGCTCAATAAAATTGCACATCATGGACATTATTTAAGGTTTGTTAAAGTGATATATGACACATCCACAAGGTAAAAGGGTCATCAAATCAACACTTTTTATGGTTTTGTTTTCTTCATAGATAGGAAAAATATTAATTTTTTCATGTATCTCATTATCAATAGGTGTAGGAGTAGATGCAATACCAATTACTATGGGCTCATCAATAGGTGTAGAGTTTATTCTTTACCAATAGATGTATGACTAATAATTGCATGTTGATTCTAATAAAAGGTGTTCAATTTATTCCAAAAGTAATTGATTCATGCAATATTTATTCATTATTTGATGCAATACCAACTTCTATAAATTGATCTTCCTTACCAATAGGTATAAGATTAGTTGTTGCACATTCCATGTCTTTCCTAACAAAATAGGGGATATTATTGCATAATAAACTATTGAAAGCAAATAAATAAATGATTTTATAAGAGAATATTGTGCAAGAAATACTCTCTCCTCAATTAGGAGTGTGTCTCTGTAGAATAAATTATTGCATTCAGTCATTCCTCATCCATAGATACAAGCATTTCTGTAGGCATGATTTTGTTTCTTTGTAGGTCATGAATCATAGATTTGAGACTTGTTATTTCTTGGTATGCAATGACCAACTCTGTATTCTTCATCCACGCTATAACAAAATTTAAAAATGAATAAATATTGTTTGGAATCAAAGCTTGTTGTTATTGTAGGTGAACTTGTTATTGTTGAAGCCAAACAATTAGCTTAAACCATGGTTGATTTCATTTCCCTATATTTTGCCATTGATTGGAAGGTGGGTAACACTGATGATTTAGGTGTTATGGCTACCATGGTTGGTTTTGACTTTTCTTCACATTTACACAAGGTTGATTATTTTGTGGACAATTCTATTTTTGAGCTAGAATTGGGCTCTAGAGATTTGATACACACTAATCATAAGGGGGAGCAAAATTAAAAGATATTGAATTTGATGACATATTTGGATTTTTTTGATCTTTGAGACCATGGTTTCCATTAAGATACATAAAATATATGAACTATTTCTCCTCATATTGGGTAAAGTTCCATTGCATTTGGATCCTTTTCTATTATATTTACCACTATTACATGATTAGTTTGGCATCTACAATCTATTTTTTTCAGCAACAATTTGTCCAACATACAACTAATGTTTGTTTCAATTATTCTTGTCTCCTTGCATGTAATGTGTATTTTTCTGTAGTCATATGATTTATGATGTCCTAACTCATATCTTATATTAAGTTTCCAACGTCCTTTTTTGAGAGTCCATTGGTAGATTTAGAGGATGATGATGATGGTGATGTGTTATCATTTTGGGTCTTGTTCATCATAGACCATAAGTAGTTTTTGCATAGGAGGATGATATATTTAAATTATATTTGTTATAAATAAATATTTCTCATGAGATATAAGGATTCCATGCATTCCTCATTAATTCACTTCAAAAATATCTAATTGATAGATTATGGGTTCAACTTGATTTGTTTACACCTTTGTAGGCTAAACATGAATCATTCCATGTAGTCTTCCAATAACTCATCTTCATTTTGTAAAATATAAAATATGTCATATCATTTGAAATATTTTACTTTATAGTAGTAATGGTATTTTAAAAAGAGTTTATTATTCATGTCCTTCTAGTTAGTAATTGTATTCTTTCCTAACCTCATGAACCATTGGATGGTTGCATCTTTAAGAGTAGCTAGAAATAATTTCAAATTTGGGAATCCTAATTGTAGTTGTAACTATGAAAAATGACATAAAACTCAAACATAAATGTGTCATGGTCTTCACTTACCATTAAAATCAAATTAGGCATGTCATAAGGGTGAGTGTTCTTCATAGGTGCAACATTTGTGGGGGTGTTGAAGGGATATTCAAAAATTGTGAGTTCATTGACAAAATTCTCTATTTGAAGGTCTCCCATGAGTAAAACTCAATATATTAGGTAAGAATATACCAAAGTGATCCTTATCATGTTTCATGTAATCACTAAATCTTTATTTTGATTGTTTATGCCCTACACTACATAGGGTTAGTTTGAATTAAAAAAATTGTTTGTTTTTGCTTAACCTAATTACAGAAATAGAAATTAAAGTTTTAACTGGAATGTGGTAATTTTAATTCTAGGAAGTAGGATTTTAGACTAGAAAAAAATAGATTTAATCTAGAAATAAAGGAATATAATCTATAAATATGGAATTTGTAATGTATAAAGTATAAAATTTAATCTAAAAAATAGTAAATTTGATTTATAAATCAAAAAATACAACCCCACCTTCTAAGTTCCTATTGTTTGACACCTCCCTGATAATGACATAAAAATGATGAGGAAAACCACTTCATTAATTAAACATGATGCAACCAACACTTGCATAAAACCCAACATTGTGTGTCTATAGAAACCTTACATCCAACATTGTGTGTCTTTAGAAACCTTACTTCCAACATTGTGTGTCTTTGCTAACTTTCATCCAACATGTTGTGTGGCTTTGGAAACCTTACCAAAATACCATATATATTTGTACCAAATTCCATGGATTCTTAAAAATTTAAATGATTTATTAGTGAATTTTCCCAAAATAACTCCCTTAATTACCATGGCAATGACCATAAAGCTAGCCTGTGAAGACCCTACAATTTGTCCACACTTCCCTTACTTTCATTTGTCTTGTTCAAGGTCAAAAACCCAAAATGATAGCCAATCAAATATTATCCAATTAAAATCATAAATTCAAATGATTTTTCCTCATAGGTAAAGTAAAATACCATGATAACCTTGTGATACCATCATGGGTCAAAAGGGACCTTTTTACAACAAGAAACATGAAAGAATCCTAATCATTAATGATATTTTAGGTTTCTCTTCTTTACCAATATATGTATGACCAATTATTTCATGTTGATTCTAATAAGAGGTGTTTGATTTATTCTAGAAGTAATTGATGCATTCAATATTTATTCATTATTTTATGTAGTACCAACTTATATAGATTGATCTTCCTTATCAATAGGAATAAGAGTAGTTGTTTCAATTTTATTATCTTTCCCAACAAATATAGGGGATATTGTTGCATAAGAAATTACTGCAAGCATAGCCATAAAATATTTTGGAAGAGAATATTGTGCAAGAAATAATACCTCCTCAATAGGTGTGTGTCTCTTTAGATAAAATAATTGTATTACGTCGTTCCTCATCCATAGATACAAGCATTTTTGTAGGAATGATTTTATTTCTTTATAGGTCATAAATCATAGATTTAAGAGTTATTATGTCTTAGTATGCCATATCCAAATCCATATTCTTCATCCACCCTATACCAACATTTACAAATGAATAAATATTGTTTGGAATAAAATCTTATTGTAATTACAGGTACACTTATTGTTATTATTATTGAATCCTAATAAGTTGGTTAAACCATGGTTGATTTCCTTTCCCTAAAAATTTTCATTGATTTGAAGGTGGGTACCACTAATGATTCAGGTGTTATGGTTACCATGGTTGGTTTTGAAGGTATTGCACATTTCCATAAGGTTGATAATTTTATGGCAAATTCTATTTTTGAGGTGGCATTGGGCTCCAAATATTTGATACATAAAAATTGTAAGGGAGAGCAAAATTAAAATATGTTTAATTTGATGACATATTTAGATTTTTTGATATTTGAGACCATGATTTCCAATAAGATACATAAAATATATGATCTATTTCTTCTCCTATTGGGTGAAGTTTTGTTGTATTGGGACCATCTTCCATTATATTTACCATTATTACATGATTATTTTGGCATCTAAAATCTATTTTTTTTGCAATAATTTATGCAATATACAACCAATGTTTGTTTTGCTTCTTCTTATATCCTTATTTCATGCAATGTGTCTTGTTGTGTACTCATATGATCAATGATGTCCTACCTCATATATTGTATTAAGTTTCCAACTTCCATTTTTGAGAGTCCATTGGTAGATTTAGAGGATGATGATGTTGATGTGTTGTTTTTTGGGTCGTCTTCATCATAGACCCTAATTAGTTTTTGCATAGGAGGATGATAGCTTTAAACTATATTTTCTAGACATCTCTGTTGATCATGAGATATAAATATTCCATGCATTCCTAATTAATTCACTTTAAAAATATCTAATTGATAGATTATGGGCTCAACCTGATTTATTTAGACCTTTGTAGGCTAAACATGAATCATTCCATGTAGTATTCCAATAACTCATCTTCATTTTGTAAAATCTAAAATATGTCATATCCTTTGAAATATTTTCCTTTGTAGTAGTCATGGTATTTTTAAAAGAGTTTATTCTTCATGTCCTTCTAGTTAGTAATTGTATTCTTTCCCAACCTCATGAACCATTGGATGGCTGGATCTTTAAGAGTAGTTAGAAATAAATTCAGATTTTAAGCATCCTAATTGTAGTTGTAACTATGACACATGACATAAAAATCAAAAATAAATGTGTCATGGTCCTCACTTACAATTACAATGAAATTAGGCAAGTCATAATGGTGGATTTTATTCATAGGTACAACATTTTGTGGGAATGTTGATGGGATATTCAAAATCTATGAGTTCATTGAAAAAATTCTCTCCTTGAAGGTCTCCCATGAGTAAAATTTAATATATTAGGTATGAATCTACTGAAGTGATCCTTATCATGTTGCATGCAATCACTCAATATTCCTTTTTATTCTGTATTCCCTACACTACATAGGGTTAGTTTGAATTATTATTTTTGTTTATTTTTACTTAACCTAATTGTAGAAATGGAAATGAATTTTTTAACTATAATGTGGTAATTTTAATTCTAGGAATCAAGATTTTAGACTAGAAAACAATAGATTTAATCTCGAAAGTGAGGAATATAATCTGTAAATATGGAAGTTATAATCTATAAAATAATAAATTTAAATTACAAAATAGTAAATTTAATTTATAAATAAAAAAATACAACCTAACCTTCTAAGATCCTATTGCTTGACACCTCTCCAATGTCACATCTTGATTTCATCCTATGTTAAATAAACCTTTAATCGTGGATTAGTATGGTTATTATCTGATTACCATTTCTTTAATTTAAGTATTTTGACATATATTAATATGAAGCAGTAGTATTGTTGATTAATATACATTTCATAATAGTTATATTTTGATATTTTTATATATTGAAGATGTATAATTATTTATTTTGCATCATTGATTTATGATGACTCAGATTGACTACCTACTTGTTGTGAGGTGGATGCAGGATATGTCCTACCCTCAGAGCTTGAGGAGGGAGAGCATCATCATAGACCATCATCTAAATGTAGTGATTAGAAGAAATACCAGTAGAAAATACAAGTGACCCCTCACACACAGATAGTAAATTTTAAATGATAGGCATAAATGATGGTACATAATTATGAATTATTATTTTTTATTATCTTTGTGTGTGATGAATTAATTCTAGTGTGCATTTAATTTATTTAGCTTAATTGATTTGATTTTTGAATTTAAATCTCAAAAAATGAATATTAGTGCTAATAATATAATTATTGTGAAAATAATTATCATGCAAATAAAAAGGTAATAAAAGACATAATAATTCATTAAGTAAAATAGATAATTTGCATGGAAAAAGAATGCTATTAAATTCTAAAGTTATGTTAAGACAATCTTAAAATTTCATGCAGAAAAATACTAGAAAATTTTAAAAAAAAATATGGTTTTCAACTCAAGCTTAAATAAAAATTATATATATATATATATATATATATATGAAATTTAGAAAGGAGAATGATGTATGCATGAAGGGGAAAATGGTAGAATATTTTAAAATAGCATGTAATTGATAATGATTAAATAAACTAGAAGTGACTACCATGAAAAAAGAAGAGAATGATGGAATTGAAGGAGAATTTTTTTATAAATTAATAGAAGATCTTGGGAAGTGAGGGACACACAGATGGAGAGGTATAGAAGACACAAAAAGTTGGAAGAAGAGAAAGGAGAAAACTTCAACACACTATCTAGTTCGATTTCATAATTATTTTTTTGTATGAAAGAGGTCATAATTATATGTGTATTTTTATTTTACAATCATGCTTATTATTTTTCTTAAAATCCTACATCTTATTTTAACAATGGCTGAGTTCGAAATCTAAGGCCCACATTTTAAATTGCCGAACCTATGTTTACTTTTTTCATACTTGCATATTATTCTAAATTGGTAGCATGTTATTCAATTAGAAATATCTTATTCTAAAGAGAAATCTAAAATGAAATTACTTGGTTTTATTAATGGGAATTTTATATAAGTCATTGAATTATATCTTTTGGTTTGCCTTATTTATATTTATAACTATTGAGTTTTTAGTTGATTAGCTAAATGCTGCTCAATATATATGTAGCACTGAACCTTTATTTCAATGTCGAGATTCATAGATTTGAGATGCCATAATATATATTACAATGTCAAGTCTTAGATTTTAGCACTATATTTTAAGGCTAATTTTTGAGTCAACGTCATATTTTTATAAATACAAACATTTTGCTTTGCCTATTTTTGGTGTTGAAAAGATAATGTATATTTATTTAGAAATCCAAATTAAATATATATACTACTGTGTTGAATCAGGACTGCATTTGGTATTAAAATGCTAAAGCTATGTGTGTGTCTTTATTTTTATGAGATCATTATGAATAAGATGAAATAGTTATGAGAAAGCATGATTGAAATGCCTAGTTGTCCCAATAGAATTCCTAGTCGTCCCAATGGAATGTTGCATCATACAACTTGAATAATGTCATTGATCTATATAATATGATTAAATTATGTTTCACAAAATTAGTCAAGATGTATATAACAGGGCTTCAAAAATACTTTTGATACTTTTAAACAAGATAAAATTTGAACAAATAAATTTTGGGTTTTGTTTCCCTCTTCCTTAGCTTTGAAACACATATAAGAATTATTTGTATTGTTAAGTGATGAGGAAGAAAATAAATTTCACAATAAATGTAGATATATGAATATTTTTAAAGATATTATTAAAATAATAATTTTTTAAATATTTTTACTTATTCGTCATTTCATTACATAAAATGTTGTGTTTATAAATAAACCTTTGATATTAAGAAATAAAATCGAGTAATATATTTAAGACGTTGTGAATAATATTTAAATGCAATGTATAATGTTGAAATCCAAGTGATAAATTAAAATGCTAAGTCATTTAGTGGATAATGCTGAGTAAAATAAATAAAAAGATTTTTATATATTATTAAATTATTATGTACTTAGTCGATACTGATGTATTTAATTAAAACTCACACACACACACACACACACACACACACACACACACACACACACACACACACACACACACACAAAAATTGAAAATCATGACATCATTAATATATTAATAAAAGTCTTTTAGATAAAATATTGAGTCATTTCAATTAAAAAACCATGTATCTTCTTTAATACAAGATCAAATATTTGGTAGAACTTTTTTTGTCTCACAATTTTGTATTGCAGCTTATGCAAGTTGCATTTTGATCATAATTATCATGAGAACCATATGAGAATATATGAATAATTGATTGTTAGTAGATATTTATTATTAATCATACCTTTGAGGTATAGTATAAAGTTAGAGTTAATAAGATAATTAATTCATTATACTTTTTGTAAAATATTGGTTAATATTTGAAAATTTATGAATGCTCAAATGGATTATATGTCTGGATGATATATATTATGAGACATGCTAAAAAATTCTTAAGAAGGTAATATGACAACCTCAGATAATGAAATTCATTGATTGAAATCCAAATGATAGTTGAAAACTTCCAAACTATTTTCAAAATTGTTAATAAGTACTTTAGAAACAACTAAAAGTATGGGGTTTTTCATATAAAAATTGATGAATTCATGAACTTGAGTATTCATATTATTATTTAGTTTCATAGGAATGTAGATAATAAAGCTTACATCTAAAGTAACATATTGATAATAAGAGTTTTAATAAAAATAAGGAACTTCAACTGTGTGAATAGTGATCCTTAAGTTCCTACAAATTTTAATTTAATTTATAAATATCTGATATTAATATATTTGTTAAATATTAAAGCTTATGTGAAATAAATTATGTGTGTGTATTTATATGTAAAAGTAATTAGATTATTAGAACATAAAATAGTGCATCGAATTATGTGCTTAGAAGATATGATTGCTTTATTAAAAAAAAATGTATGGTATATCAGGGTGGTATAATCTTGTGCTTATTTATATTAATTAAAGTGTAAGATTGTGTATTAATGTTTGGGTAGTGAAATAATGTACAATGAGTTATGATAGTATTGGATGCCATAAGTTTTATAGAATGAAAAAGTATCAGATGGTACATACTATATTTGACCCACACATATATGTATTGGTTGTTACTTGAATAATATATGTTGTATCATTTGATAAGATATCATTTAGGTGTACATATAAATTTGATAGTAAAAATAAATATTTAGATAGATTTATATGTATTGTATGACTTATTTGTTATAGTTATTCTTGCTTAAATATGAGTGTATGATTCCATGTTTATATGACTACTTTGTATGATTATTTTTAGATAAACTAGTAGTCATGTTTAAAGAACACTAGACTAAAATAATATGGTTGTCCTAAGGTGTAGCTACTTGGATCTTGTTGTAGGTAGTATAAGCCTATAATTTATTGTGTATTTTACCTAGATGATATAAACAAATATCATTATTTTTAGTTTGAGATTGATTTTAATGTAAAACTCAATCATATGTAAATGATTATATGTATATCTTGATTTTTCTTTATTTTGTGATGTGATATTATTGCTAAGAAAATGTAATATATATGATTATTTGAGTTAAATACTATGACATATATACTGATGATACTAATAGGTCATGAGATGGATTCTACAAGTCTTGGTATTACTACCAATAGATAATCTGATCAAGTGGTGTGTTATGAATTGATCGAATTAAATGATCATATATTATTTAAAAACTTTGGCCAAAGTAATGTTATATACATTATCATTCATATATTTTATTTATATGCTATGTGATATAATATTAAAATGGATTTATTTATGGTATACTACATATTTTTATAAATCTTACAACACATGGGGTACTAACATATCTCACTAGATTTTTTGTATCATTCTATCTATCTATCCATGGAGAAAGGGTCATTTCTTGATATGAGATTATGTGGGGGATCATTGGCTTAGGATTGGTGTGGTAAAGTGCTCAAATGATTCTCTCCCTCCTCCATTATAGTACTACCTAGAGATGACACTTAAAATTATCAGTGATACATGATTTGGTTTGACTTGAGATCTATAGAGGTTGGTATCTATTATTGTATTAGGCCATATGCCTGAAGTAATATAATTATATTATGTACTTGTATATTTATTTAGCATATATTATATTATTAGACTAGCGTAGCTATCTTTTTTTATTTGGTTTTTTTTAGAGTTGTATAAGATTTATATTGTATGTAGTATTTGAATTAGAAGTACTATTATTCTTAATTATGGTTTTTGTATATTATATTATTCTATTTTATGGGATGAATATTAATTATTTAAAATAAAAATATATATTACTATTTTTTCTTAAGTGCAACTTGAGAGGTTTTTAAATTTGGTATCAGAGTTATGGTTCAAATTCTAAGACCTAATGAGTCTATTAGCATTTTTATACCTTTTCAATAGTAGAAAGGAGAATTGAGAATGTGTGTATGGTACATTGAGTATATATTTTAAGAGAATTCATACTCCCTTAGAGTTGTTAAAGGGTTGGTTTATCAAGTGTCTTATTGGTTATAGTTTTATAAGGTGTTTGGTGGGTATATGCTAGCTTAGTTCATGAATGTGAACAAGAGTATTCTACCATATTTTTGATCTTTAGATTGAATACCTTAAGTGTGATTAATTTTTTCTTGAATTATCTTCACCATTTGTGTTTTGTGTTTTTTGAGTATTTAAAAAGCATGGAGTGCTTATCATTTAAGTATTTATGCATTATATTTGCATCTTACTTATACATATCTTAGCAGTAGAAATCTTATACTATCATTCTAAAGTGGCACCACTGAGTGTAGCAAATTTTTTTTTATAGTTAAATGTAGATGTCTTGATCATGTATTCCTTTATGCCAGGAGTTTTTTTTTATGTGGATTAGTATGTTTGTATAAAATTATGAAGAGGAGTCATCTCTCCTAGTTGGATTAGAGATGAGTTATGTTTTCACTCTCTTCTTACATCATTTTAATCTATTGAGAAGATTCATATTTTCAGGATGATGATATAGAATTTCTTTTGGTGGAAGACTTGCTTCTGAATTATTGCTTGATCTTATTCCCTTGAATTTGTGGGATAGTGTTTCTATTTCTTGTTGATACATCCTTGTGTTTCATATTTTCTTTCTAGTTGTAGAAGTAGTTTATGGTACTATGCTTGCAAGATGAAAAGTGATAGTGATTTGGCAATTTAGATTATGGTGTTCCTTCTACCATGTGAGGGTATGCAAGAAGTTTTTGTTTATGAGCTGCTAGTTATCTACTTTATAATTGTAGATTTTTAAAGTCATTATTTTATCTAGCTTATGGACTTGATCATGAGGAGTGGATAACAATGAATTTACACTATAGTTGACTATAACTATTATGTTATTAAATACCTTTATTATATTGATATTATTCTAAAGAGTACTATATCTAATTTTTGTCGAGAGAAAGTACGGTATAAGATGTGTAGAAAATTTTGGTAAATTTAAGGGTTGATATAAAAATTTTAATTTTTATATAAGCAAGGAAACATTGTCTCGTTTATAAGGTATTAAGGATGACATAATCCTTGGATTTTGTATGTTATATTAGTTATGATATTATTATTTTTACTATAAATATAACACTATAGATTAAGTTGCAGGATATGATACTAGTTTTGATTGAATAGTATCAACTTAATTTAATCTCAAGATGATTGTAAGATTTCTATTGTGTGTATGTTAGTGCATATAAAATCTTTTAGTATATAGTATTGCATGATCTATTAAAATAGATTTGTAAACCTTGTGCACCTTTTAAAGATCATTAAATTGTAGAGATATGAGGGACGATTGGTGAAATAGGAATGTGAGTTCTAAGTGATAAGAAAATATCCTACTTAGCCTCACATTGATTTGATTATTACTGAGTTGGATCTAACAAATGAACTTATCAAATTTGAGACTTGACAAGCAGAACTTACCAAATTCAATCATATGATCATTTGTTTTGACTTTTGTGATGAACTCATATGTTGTTGAGTTAGCAGTAAAATTTTTACTAAGTTATTTATTATACTTCTCTTACAGTTCTAGATCTTAGGATGATCATGATAGAACCAATCAACATCAAGTGACTTTTGTGAAACTTGTTTACAGAATAATAAATGTCACTAGTCTTATGAGACCAATTAGAGGATATAGTATAAGTTCTATAGGTAAATTCTTCATTTAATTATATGATTTGATAATTAATACTATGTTTTTATGCTATTAACAGTTTGTTTTTTAATTAGAACTTTTTAAAAAAAAGAGTCATCAAGGCGATGACTATTTTTTTTTTTTTTTTTGGGGGGGGGGAGGAAGTAACATCCCGATTTTACCCCATGTTAAATAAATCTTTAATCATGGATTAATATAGTCATTATCTAATTATCATTATTTTGATTTGATTATTTTGAAATATGCTAGTATGGGCAGTAGTATTGTTGATTACTATACATTACATAACAATTATATTTTGATATTTTTATACATTGAGGATGTATAATTATTAATTTTGTATCATTGGTTTATGATGACTCATACTAACTACTTACTTTTTGAGAAGTAGATGCAGGATAGGTCTCACCTTCAAATCTAGACGAGGGAGAGCATCATCGAAGAGGGTCAATTAGATGGAGTGATTGAAGGAAATATTAGTAGAAAATGCTAGTGACCCCCCACACACACAGTAAATTTTAAATAATAGGCATAAATAATAGTGCATAATTATAAATTATTGCTTGTGATTATCTTTGTGTGTGAGGAATTAAAATTAGTATGTATTTAATTTCTTTAGCCTAATTGATTTGGTTTTTGAAATTAAATCTAGAAAATTGAATATTAGTGCTAATAATATAATTATTATAGAAATAATTATCATGAAAATAAAAAGACAATAAATGATATAATTATTAATTAAGTGAAATAGATAATTTGCATGAAAAAAGAATGATTTTAAATTCTAAATTTATGTTAAGATAATGTTAAAATTTTATGCAAGAAAATACTAAAAAATTAAGAAAAATATATGGTTTTCAACTTAAGTTTAAATAAACAAATTAAAAATATTTAATATATTTAAGTTATATATATATATATATATATATATATATATATATATATATATATATATATATATATATATATATATATATATATATGAAAATTTAAAAAGGAGAATGATGTATGCATGAAGGAAAAAATGGCGTAATATTTTAAAATAACATGTAATTGACAATGATTAAAGAAACTAAAAGTGACTAACATGCAAGAAGGAGAGTACAGTGGAATTAAAGGAGGAAAATTTAATAAATTGATAGAAGGAGCTAGGAAGTGAGGGACACATGGATGGAGAGATATAGAAGACAAAAAAAATTGGAAGAAGAAAAAGGAGAAAACTTTAGCACACTATCCACATCAGTTTCATAATAATGTTTCTATGTGAAAGAGATAATAATTATTCATGTATTTTTCTTTTACAAATTTCCTTAGTATTTATATTAAAATCCTACGTCTTATTTTAGCATTGGCTGAGTTTAAAATCTAAGGCCCATGTTTTAAATTGCCAAACCTGCATTTACCTTTTTCAGACTTACATGTTATTCTGAATTGGTAGTATGTTATTCAATTGGAAATATCTTATTCTAAAGATAATAATCTAAAATTAAATTGCTTCTTTTATTAATGGGCATTTTATACAAGTCATTGAATTATATTTTTTTTATTTGCCTTGTTTATATTTAGAACTATTGAGTTTTTAGTTGATAAGCTAAACATTGCTCAATATATATGTAGCACTGAACCTTTATTTCAATGTCGATTTTCACAAATTTGAGACACCATAATATATATTAGAATGCCAAGTCTTAGATTTTAGCACTATATTTTAAGATTAATTGTTGAGTCAACGTCATATTTTTATATATATCAACATTTTGCTTTATCTATTTTTGGTGTTGAAAATCAAATGTATATTTATTTATAAATCTAAATTAAATATATATACTACTATGTTGAATTAGGATTGTGTTTGGTATTAAAATGTTGACGCTGTATGTGTCTTTGTTTTTATGAGATCGTTGTGAATAAAATTAAATAGCTATGAGAAAGCATTGTTGAAATTATTAGTTATCCCAATAGAATGTCCAATCATTCTAATGGAATGTTGCATCATATAATTTGAATATTGTCATTAGTCTATACAATATGATTAAATTATGTTTCACAAAATTAGTAAAGATGTATATAATAGGTCTTCAAAAATACTTTTGCTGATCTTAAATGAGATAAAATTTGAAAAAACAAATTATGGGTTTCTTTCTCCTTTTCCTTAGCTTTGAAACACATATAAGAAGTCTTTATATTATTAAGTGATGAGGAAGAAAATAAATTTCACAATATTTGTAGGTGTATGAATAGTTTTAAAGATATTGTTAAAATATATATTTTTTAAATATTTTAATAATTCATCATTTCATTACATAAAGTGTTGTCTTTAGAAATAAACCTTTGAGATTAAGAAATAAAACTGAGTCATATATTTAAGATGTTGTGAATAATATTGAAAGGCAGTGTATAATGTTGAAACCCAAGTGAAAAATTGACATGCCAAGTCATTTAGTGGATAACACTAAGTAAAATAAATAAAAAATCTTTTATATATTATTTAATCATTATGTGTTTAGTTGATACTATGATGTATTTAATTAAAACTCATAAATACTCTCTCTCTCTCACACACACACACACACACACACACACACACACACACACACACACACACACACACACACACACATGAGATAAATTATTGAGTCATTTAAATAAAATAAACCATGTATCTTTTTTAAATCAAGATTGAATGTTTGGTAGAACTTTATTTGCCTCTGAATTCTATATTGCAACTTATGCAAGTTATATTTTGATCATAATTATCATGAGAACCATATGAGAATATATGAATAGTTGATTGTTAGTAGGATATTTATTATTAATCATATATTTGGGGTTTCTTATAAAGCTATAATCAATAAGATAATTAATTCATTAGGATTTTTGTAAGATATTGGTTAATGTTTAAAAATTTATGAATGCTCAAATGGATTATAGGTCTAGATGATGTATATTATGAGACATGCTAAAAAATTCTTAAGAAGGTAATATGACAACCATAGATAATGAAAGTCATTGGTTAAAATCCAAATGATAGTTGAAAAATTGTAATCTATTTTAAGAATTGTTAATAAGTAATTTAGAAGCAACTAAAAAGTATAGGGTTTTTTTCATATAGAAATTGATGAATTCATGAACTTGAGTATTCATATGATTATGTAGTTTCATAGGACTACAGATAATAAAGCTTACATATAAAGTAATAGATTGATAATAAGAGTTCTAATAAAAATAAGGAACTTCAACCATGTGAATACTGATCTTTAAGTTAAGATCCTAAAAAGCTTAATTTGAATTACAAATATCTAATATTAAGATAGTTATTAAAGATTAAAGCTTGTGTACAATAAATTTTGTGTGTGTTTTTATATATAAAAGTAATTAGACGATTAGAACATAAAATAGTACATCGAGTTGTGTGCCTAAAATATATGATTGTTTTATTAACAAAAAAATCTAAGGGATACCTAGGTGGTATAATCTTATGTTTGCTTGTTTATATTAATCAAAATTTAAGATTGTGTGTTCATGTTTGGATAGGTAACTCATGTATGATGAACTATGATAGTATGAGATGTCATAGGTTCTATAGAATGAAAATTAATGGATGGTACATACTATATTTAACCCATACACATATGTATTGGTTGTTATTTGAATAATGTGTTGTAACATTTGGTAGGATATCATGTAGGTGTACATACAATCTTGATAGTACAAATGAATACTGAGATAGACTTATATGCATTATATGGATTATTTTTTATAGTTATGCTTTCTTAAATATGAGTGCATAATTCAATGTTTATATGACTACTTTGTATGATTGTGTTTAGATAAATTATTAGTTATGTCTAAAGAACACCAGACTAAAATAATGTGATTGTATTGCGATATAGTTACTTAGATCTTATTGTAGGTAGTAGAAGCCTATAGTTTATTGTGTGTTTTGCCTGAGTGGTATAAATAGATATCATCAATTCTAATTTGGGATTGATTTTAATGTAAGACTCAATCATGTATAGATGATTACGTGTATATCTTGCTTTTTCCTTGTTTTGCGATGTGATATTATTACTAAGAGAATATAATCTGTATGAATATTTGAGCTACATAATATAACATATATATTGATGATACTAATAGGTAGTGAGACAAATTATACTAACCTAGGTAGTACCACTAATAGATAATTTGATCAAGTGGTGTGTTATGAATTAATCAATTTAAAATGATTGTATATTATTTGGAAAATTTGGCCAAAGTAATGTTATATATATATATATATATATATATATATATATATATATATATTATCATTCATATGTTTATTTTTCATGGTATACGATATCATGTTAGAACATATTTTTTTATCATACACTACATGTTTTTATAAATCTTATAGTACATGGGGTAATAACACTTCTCACTAGATTTTTTACACTATTATATCTACCTATCCATGAAGGGAGGGCCATTTCCTGATAGGGGATTGTGCAAGGAATCATTAATCCATGGTTGGTGTGGTAAAATACTCAGATGATGCTCTCCCTCCTCCACTATAGTACTACCTGGAGATGACACTTGAGATTATCAACAACACATATTTTTAGTTTGACTTGAGCTTAGGAGAGCTTGATATCTGTCATTATATTAGGACACATTCCTGAAGTAATGCAATGGTGTTATGTACTTATATATGTATTTAATAGATGTTGTATTGTCAGACCAATGTAGTTGTGTCCTATTGTATTTGGATTTATATAGAGTTGTATAAGATGTATATTGTATGAAATATTTAAATTAGAATTACTATTGTTCTTAGTTATGGATTTGGTATATTTTATTATTCTATTTTGTGGGATGAATGTTAATTATTTAAAAGAAAAAAAATTACTTCTTTTTCTTAAATATAGCTTGAGGGTTTGTTACACTAGACAATGACATAAAAATGATAAGAAAAAACTACTTCATTAATTAAACTTGATGCAACCAACACTTATGCACAACCCAACATTGTGTGTATTTAGAAACCTTACATCCAACATTGTGTGTCTTTGATAAATTGCATCCAACATGTTGTGTGTCTTTGGAAACCTTACCAAAATACCATATATCTTTATGCCAAATTCCATGGCTTCTTAAAAATTTAAATAATTTATCAGTGAAGTTTCCAAAAATAACTCCTTTAATCACCATGGTAGTGACCATAAAGCTAGCCTATGAAAACCCTACAATTTGTCCACACTTCCCTTACATTCATTCATCTCCTTTGAGGTTAAGAACCCAAAATGATAGAGAATAAAGTTATATCCAAGTAAAACCATAAAATAAAATTATTTTTCCTCACAAGTAAATTAAAATACCATGATAATCTCATGATGCCATCATGGGTCAAAAAGGGATCTTTTTACAATAATAAACATGAAACAAGCCTAATCATTAACCTTTTTCCTACCAAGTTTATCAAGACTATTAAACAATCATTAAACCCTTATTAAAATATTCTCAAAGACACAATAATTATGTCAAATTTATGAAATAACATATGATCTATGCTTTAACAAGGATTATGGCATTTGATAAGGCTTTGTGATCCTTTTAGACAATTATAGAATTGTGTTTCCTAGTTATCAACTAAACCAACATGCCAAAGAGATAATTACTCAAACAAGCATAATGAGCACAATTCTCTATAAGCCTATATTTATTGTTGAATAAACAAAGATAATGATAATGCAAAACACTAATTTACCTAATATGAAACATCACAAAAGGGAATGGTGGACAAAAATTGATCTATTTCTTTAGTTTATTCTCATTTATCTTATAGCATTGATGCAATCATCCAATGAAGTCTTCCATCCCTAAACATACATCAACCATTCAATTTTAACCTTCAATCACAAAATGACATCAACAATATTGGTTCTATAGAATCATCAGTGAAATCAAATACTAAATTAAATATAGCCAACTATGATATGATTTGAAATACTTAAATATAATCTCATAAAGTAAATATAGATCTTATCAATTTTGAAGTCTCATAACAACAAATTATCTAAATAAAATTGTACTTTAGGAACATTATTAAAGGTTTTTTAGAGTGAGATATGACACATTCATAAGGTAGAAGAGTCATAAAAGAAACAATTTTTATGGTTTGGTTTTCTTCATAGATAAGAACAATATTAATTTCTTAATGCAACTCATTATCAATAGGTGTAGGAGTAGATGAATTACTAATTACAATGGGCTCATCAATGGGTGTAGAGTTTATAATTGCTTTAGGTTTATCTTCTTTACCAATAGATGTATGACCAATTTTTGTATGTTGATTCTAACAAAATGTGTTTGATTTATTTTAGAAGTAATTGATGCATGAATTATTTATTCATTATTTGATGCAATACCAACTTCTATAGATTGATCTTCCTTAAAAATAGGCATAAGATTACTTTTTGCACATTCATTATCTTTCCCAAAAAATATAGGGGATATTATTGCAAGCATAGCCATAAAGGATTCTATAAGAGAATATTGTGTAAGCAATACTCCTTCCTCAATAGGTGTGTGTCTTTGTAGAAGAAATGATTGTACTTAGTCATTCCTCATCCATATATACAAGCATTTTTTTAGGCATGATTTTTTCTCTTTGTAGGTCATGAATCATATATTTAAGAGTTGTTATGACTTGGTATGAAATAACCAACTTCATATTATTCATCCACCCTATATCAATATTTACAAATGAATCATTATAACTAACATGCCAAAGAGATAATTACTCAAACAATCATAATGAACACAATTCTTTGTAAGCCAATAATTATTGTTGAATAAACAAATATAATAATTATGTATGATACTAGTTTATACAATATGAGACATCATAAAAGGGAATGGTGGATAAAAATCGATCTATTTTCTTACTTCATGCTTATTTACCTTATGTAATTGATGCAATTATCCAATGTAGTCTTCCATACTTAAACATAGGTCAGTCATTTGACTATAACCTATAATCATGAAATGACATTAATAATACCAGCTCTACATAATCATCAATGAAATCAAATACTGAATGAAATATATCCAACTACGATATGAACTAAAATACTTAAATATAATATCATAAAGTAAATATAGATATTATCGAATTCAAAGTCAAATAAAAATAAATTAGCTCAATAAAATTGTAGATTAGGGACATTATTCAAGGTTTATTAAAGTGAGATATGACACATCCAAAAGGTAAAAGAGTCATAAAATCAACACTTTTTATGATTTGGTTTTCTTCATAGATAGGAACAATATTAGTTTCTTCATGAAACACATTATGAATAGGTGTATGATTAGATGCAATACCAATTAATATTAGCTCATCAATGGGTTTAGAGTTTTTAATTGCTTTAGGATTCTATTCTTTACCAATAGATGTATGACCAATTATTGCATATTGATTCTAACAAAAGGTGTTTGATTTATTTTGGAAGTAATTGATGCATTAAATATTTATTAATTAATGTAATACCAACTTATATAGATTAATATTCCTTACCAATAGGCATAGGAGTAGTTGTTACACATTTCTTGTCTTTCCCAAGAAATATAGGGGATATTATTGCATAATAAATTGTTGCAAGCATAGCCATAAACGATTCTAGAAGATAATATTATGCAAGAAATACTCCCTCCCCAATAGGTGTGTGTCTCTTTAGAATAAATAGTTGTATTCAGTCATTCCTCATCCATAGATACAAGCATTTATATAGGCATGATTTTGTTTCTTTGTAGGTCATGAATCATAGATTTGAGAGTTTTAATGTCTTGGTATGTAATAGCCAATTCCGTATTCTTTATCCACCCTATAACAAAATTAACAAATGAATCAATATTATTTGGAATCAAATATTGAAGTTATTTTAGGTGCACTTGTTGTTGTTGTTGAATCCCAATAATTTAGTTAAACAATGGTTGATTTCCTTTCCCTATATTTTGCCATTGATTATAAGGTGGGTACCACTGATGATTCTAGTCTTATGGATACCATAGTTGGTTTTGAACCTAATGCATGTTTTCATGAGTTTTATGATTTTTTGGCCAATTCTATTTTTGAGGTGGCATTAGGTTCCAAGGATTTGATACATACCAATTATAAGGGGGAATAAAATTAAAATATGTTGAATTTGATAACATATTTGGATTTTTTGATCTTTAAGACCATGATCTACATTAAGCTACATAAAATATCTGATCTATTTCTCCTCCTATTGGGTGAAGTTCCATTGCATTGAGACCCTCTTCGATTATATTTATCATCATTACATGAGTAGTTTGGTATCTATAATCTATTTTTTTCCTACAAAAATGTGTTCAATATATAACTAATGTTTGTTTTGATTCTTCATGTTTTCTTCCTACATGAAAGGTGTCTTGTTGTGTAGTCATATGATCGATCACGTCTTGTCGCATATCTTGTATTAAGTTTCCAATTTTCATCTATGAGAGTCTATTGGTAGATTTAGAGGATGATGATGGTGATGTGTTGTTTTTTTGGGTCTTCTTCATCATAGACCTTGAGTAGTTTCAACATAGAAGGATGATAAATTTAAATTATATTTGTAATGCCCAAAATTTCACTTTAAAAAAATCCATAAAAACACTAACATTTGTTTTAACTACTAAATTTATATTATTCATATTAACTTGGTTAGTCCTATACATCAATTTGTTTAACTATTATGTTTTACTAGCAAGTTTTTGTCAAATAATAAAATAATTAATTTGACATCGTAGCCCTAATTACTATATTTAACATAGATATAACTTTATTTAAATAGATTTAATCTAATTAATTAACATCACATAGAGAACAATAAATTAATTTCATCTTTAACTAAAGAATTTAAACAACCAAATAATTAATTTGATAATTTAAATTTAGTTATTAAAAAAACATTTTAATAGTCTTGAAATAAATTTCATTCTCAATTAACTATTTTAAACCACATCCTTTTATAAACCTAGTTTAGAATGAATTAAATAAACTTAATTAGAAAGGTTAATTAAATAATTAGTCAACTAATACAATGCAAACAAATTAAAAGTAAATTTAAATATTCTTGTTTGATAATCTAGTAAAGCCTTATCTTCATAAAGATGAATAGAGAAAATTAAATTATTTTTAAAGTAGCCACTAAAATCGAACAAATATAAAAAAACTTCCTTTGGAGGGGAACTAAAGAAAGATTCAGATATAACCTCATTACATGGGAAAAGTTTGCCTCCTAAAAGCAAATCGAGGTCTTATCCTGAGAAGCATTAAATCCATGAACATAGTCCTATTGGAAAAAATGGGATGGTTATTGATGCAAAAAAATGGGGAATGGGAAAGAACTATCAAAGCCAAATACTTGGAAGGAGTGGAAGTGGATGAATTCTTGTGAGAAGAAGGCCCTATAGATGGATCCACCTTCTAAAAATATACGACTAACTACAAGGATCTCTTAAAGAAAGGTATTTTATGAAAAATTGTCAATGGTGATAAAATTGACTTCTAGGAAGATGCTTGGATATCTCCCACCCCCCTCTCCACATAGCAGATTTGGGCAGGGTGGTACAAACACCTAAAACAAAGATGGGGATCTAAGATAAAATATTATTGGGAAATAAAGGAAGGTGTTAAGTGCTATAAAATTCTTCCTAGTGATGGACTATAACTGGAGGAACCTTAGGCTATTCAAACCCTTAACTTCTCATTAAAATAGGTTCATATTCTTTCCATATATAAGAAAGATCACTTTATTTGGGGGGCTAAAGATAAGGGTTCCTATTCTTTGGCCTCAGGACATACCACCAACCTTAATTTGGAAAGTGAATGGAATTTTTGGAAAAACTTTTGGGTAAAGCATTTGAATCCTAAATTTAATTTATTTTTTTGGCTTACAACATAGGGAAAAATTTTGATGGTGGAAAACCTATCCAAAAGAGGACTGATTATCCCCAATAGATGCCCAATTTTTTAGAATGTAGAAGATTTAATCCACCACCTACTTCTTAAGTGTCCCTTTAGCTTGACACTATTTAACTAGTTACTTAGTCACCTCAACTTGACTTGGGTCAAACTGAACAAAGTCATAAATCTCATAGTGTAATGTATCTCCCCCTAGAATCTCCCTTCCCTTGTCTTTATTTGGCACCTCACTCTTTCCTATTATTTATGGTGTGTCTAGAAAGCTCATAATGATGGTCTCTTCCTAAATAAAAAATACTATCCAAAAGGTGCCTTTCTCTGACTTTGCTAGGCCATTTTAGAAAACTAGAAATCTTTCTCCCCAAAGACAAAGATCATTCCCCTCCTTCTACCTTATATATCCTAAAAAACTAGGATATTACTTAGGTTTTATACCCCACCTCAAAATCTATAATCCATAAGCATACAAAATGGAAGGTTCCATCAGAAGGCTGGGTGAAACTAAACTTTGACGATGCCTCAAAAGACAACTTGGGTCCTGCAGGTGGAGGTTGAGTTATAAGGAATTCAAAAGGGGAGATGTTGGCCACTTATGTAGGTCTTATGAGAACCCAAAAAAATCACCTTGTAGAGCCAAGGCATCTCTTTAGGGTATACAACTGGCTTCTAGAATCAACCAAAATAGGATCACTATGGAGAGTGATTCTTTAAACACTCTAAATACACTGGAAGGGAAAATAATTACATCTCACACTATTAAATATATCATCGATGATGCCAATAAATTATTAAGGGGCATGTCCCCCTTTCAAAATATCCATACCTATATGGAAGGTAAAGATGTTATAGACCTCCTTGCCAACATTAAGGTTGAAATCCATAGTTTAACTAACTATCATGAGGCAAGCAACATTCCTAATAATGTTCTCAATGCCTTATAGGTCAAAAGTACCAATGCATGATAGAAATATCATATCACCACATGTGTATAATATCTCTTTGAAGGGGTGGATGTTAATTAAGTTGATCCATAATTATGTCTATAGGAGGGGGCATAATTGTTATAGCATGTCATCAGTGGGATTCCCAAACTCTATTCACAGTTTCCAAATTTTCTCCATCCAAAACCTTCATCTTGCTCACCTTAGCTCTAAGGACATTGATTCGATGGGAGGTGATAGGGAAAGGTTGAAACCCATATATTATAATGAATTTTGTGGCCATAAAAAAATTTGGAAGAAACTCAAATGTGGGGGCCTCACCAAGTTTATGGAGCATAATACAAAAGTGGCCCATGACTTTATTGTAGTTTGGAACAAATGTAAGGTAACCATTCATGGAATAAGAATAAATATTTTAGAGGAATACATTGGGGAAGTGATATTTATGTCCTGTGAAGGCATCAAGGCATTCAAAGACCAAATGAAGAAGTAGGAGCTGCTACAATAATTCTTTTGGATGAATGACTTTGTGAGGACTAATTAAAAAGGCTTCCCATGGGTAGATCTCCCTCGCTACTAGCCTGCTATTTGTCTTAAAGTCATACACTATATAAATCTTGAAGGTAAATACACTCTTATCTTTTCCCACCACTTTTTACTATTGAATCACTTTATTGTTTATAAAATTAGTCTACCTTTATTTTTGCTTAAGTCTCTCAAAATCACTATTTTTTTACATCAAGTGAATGACACTAACCATATCCTCCACCAAGGGTTGATCCTTCTCCTTATTAAGCATGGACAAGCCCTCCATTATTAGGAGGTCCCCCAGGGGGTTCCTCCTCTAAGGAGGATTCCCAAGAGGACTCCTTGGTGGAGGATCCCACTAACCCTCTAAGTGCACCCCCTAGCCAACCCTTCTAAATCCCCTCTTGATGACCTCCCCCTTAAGCTATTCATTATTAAACCTAAGTTGATATCCCTTGATATGGGTACTCCTATGGAGACTACTATAAAAGGTAAATCCATTCTATTTGATGAGATGGAAAGGAACAAATTATAGATGGATAAATTCAACTCTAGGGTTCAACAAGTAAGGATGACCCTTATGAAGATCATTTAGATTAGAATGCTTTGCATAAATGAACCAAGTGTTAGAGGTACAATCACTAAGTAGGGGGTAAATCAATGAGTATAAATAGTTAAACTATTAACCAATTAGCATAAATCAACTTGATCAAGAATCATTAACAAGAGAGGTCATATATTCAATGCATACATAAGATCAAGCTCATAACACATAGTTCCTATGGGAAACCCTCATGGAGAATAAAACCAACTCTCAAACATATAACACAAATGGAATATTATCCTATAATAAATTATAAAAAAGAGGTTGATCAACTCCTTTAGACCAACAAACCTTGATCATATCCTCCTAACTAAAGGTATTTAGTGAAACACCTATTTCACAAGGATAAACTTCCCCTAAGGAAGACAAAATCCTTTAGACCCTCCTTTGAACACCTCCACCTTAGAAATGATGTCTTCAACACTTGATGATGGAAATTATGTCTTCAACACCTAATGATGGATATATGTTTTCCAAACCTTGCAAAACTCTCTCTCTATCTCAAATAGGCCTCTCACATAGGCATGCCACAATATCTATCCATCTTCACTTAAACTATCCTAATATGCACACTTGAACCTCTTCACATATATTCAAACTATAAGATCACTATTTGGACATAAAAAATATAACCTATAGGTCATACACATAGTACTCAATCTTCTCCACTCATTAACTTAACCAATATGCACACTACCTATCCTTCACTTCACAAATCTCACATCCACCTTGCGTAATTATTCCACATACAACTCTAAAAACCAACACATTTGGTTTCACTATATATAGATAAATCATGAATTAAAAATATCACAATATTTCTTTGTCAGCCATAAAACATGCCTTCACCCTTAAAGCATTTCATATGGGTCACACTTAAGCATGGCCCCCTTTCAAATAGGCCTAAATCACTTTTAGGTTCTATGAAGACCCATTAAGTTCTTTGACACTTCTCCAAGAAAAAAAAGAACATAGTAATATTTTCCAACATCATAAACCCATTACACATGACCCTTTTGGCATCCTCAAATGATCACAGTCACCAAAACACTCTTTTTCTAAAGCCCAATTATCTCAAACACTTATTTGTACATATATTCAACTTTATAGCTCAATATATTTGTATGTACACACTTTGAGATCTTAAAAACCATATTTATAGATGTGACTTGGATTTATTTACCACTTTACTTTTTACTACATGAGCATATTCTATCTAGATTGAAAGATATGGCACAAAACCCAGACACTGGTATTTTCCTTTGAAAAATTCAAAAATTCAAATTCAAATAGTCATGGTTAAACTTTAAACACTAAGCTCACATCTCATGTCCTCATTTCTCAGATAAATTACACACCATTGATCTTATCCTAAATTTAATGCATAAGATCAATACTCAAATTTTAACCCTCAGTCACTTTGACTCAATTCACTCCATCAATCTCTATAGATCAGTCTGTTCTTTATCATGTATCTCGTACCATTTGATCAATATATATGAACGCCCACTCACCATTAGATACTCATCCTATACCTTTTCTAAATCATTAAAAATCATGTACCTATCCTCATCTAGCTACTTCCTAAATTCTTGGAATAATGCACACTATTGATCTTGCTATAACTTTAACTTGTGTAGAAATGACTAAGTATGGGAACCTTTGAAATATGCTTAGAAGGATAAATTTTGACCTTAATAACTTCCACCGTGCTTCGATGCATGATCTAAAATTTAGACCGTACTAATGTGATCACAACCATATGACCAACTCCCACTAACTCATCCACATGTGGTAATGGTGACATCAACAAACTACCTACTCAGATTTTCTTCCACTAGACCCAAATTATCTAGATGAAAACTACAGACTACAAGATGAATTACACTAATGTAAACAAGCTCTCAAAGCATATATAACATCTTTGGTACCTATTTCACATGCTAAAATCACCATACTTATCCCTAATCATCTCTAAATAGTCAAACTTTGGAGATCAACTAAGCCAACTTCAAGCACACTAAAACAAGCACATTGCACACTTTATCATTATTATTTAGGCTATCAAAGCACTTAATATAGTCACAAGAATAGTTACATGACATCACTGATGACTCTTCTAAGCCTATTTTTGGACCCCCTTAATGAGAAACCATTTTGGTTGACTTGGCCCATGGTTTTGGTACCCATTATTTTGTAAAACCATTATGTTGATGTATTATATATAGATGGATATTCATTAGGTAATAAATCATGAGAACAAGGGTTTGAGAAGGAATAATATAGTGTGTGAATTTAGGTATGAATTTAGGAGGGTGTATTGAGCACATCTCTAAATAATATTTGTGCATTGTAATTGTGAGAAGATAGATCTAAGAGTGGATTATACTCTTGTGGCTTGTAATAAAATTTAAGCAAGTTCTTCTTGGTAGATGTAGCCCACATTGGGTGAACCACATTAGTATTCTTTTTATGCATGTTTATTTCTATTATTTATTCACTTTTATTTATATCTATTATTATTATGATTCTATGAAATTGTTCTGCATCAATTTTTGGTTTATTCTTAACAACTAGTATCAAAGATTTAGGTTGTATTTAATGAAGTGTTGAATCATAGGAAGGGTTATTAGTTCAAGTGGGAGCTATATCTAATGATCATAGATAAAACATTGAAAATTTTAATGGACATAACTTTGGTCTATGGAATATGTAGATGGAATATTACCTCTATTAGAATGGCCATCATGCTCCATTGGGAGGAAAAGTAAAGCAACCAGTGAGTATGATAATTGAGGCTTGGGAGCTGCTTGATAGAAAAGTTCTTGGGTCCATTAGGTTATGACTTGCATCTTCAATAAAATTTAATATATCATAGGATAAGACCATAAAAGGTCTCATAAATGCATTAGGGAAGCTATATGAGAAACCCTCTAATTTTAATAAAATATTTTTAATGAAAAAAATATTTAATATGAAGATGTCTGAAAATGGTTCAGTTGCTAATCATTTAAATGAATTTAATATGGTTGTGAGTATGTTAAACTCTATAAAAATTTATTTTGATGATGAAGTTAGGTCTTTAATTATTTTGTGTTCCTTATCAGAGAGTTGGAATATCTTGGTAATGGATGTGAGCAACTCAGTCTCTAATAATGTCAAGTTTAAGTTTGAGGATGTCATAGGAGTAATCCTTAGTGAGGAAATGAGATGGAAAAAATCTAGGGAGACTTATAATTTAGGTGATTCTTTTGTGGTGGAGAGTAGAGGGAGATAAAATTTTAGATGAAAAGGAAAGCGTGGAAATTCAAATGGCCTTGGAAGTTCAAAATCAAGGAGTAGGATGGTATGCTGACACTGTGGAAAGATTGGGCATATGAAGAAGGATTATTGGTCTCTTCAGAACAAGAAAAAAAATTAGGAAGACAATAAGGAGGTAAATGTGTCAACATGTAATTTTTTTTAGGATGCATTAGTTATCTCCAATCACAATATTATTTAGTCTTAGGTTTTAGATTCAAGGGCTTCTTTTCATGCTACACCATATAGGCATTATTTTATTGATTATGTTCAAGAGGATTTTAGACATGTTTATCTTGGTGATGATGATCCTTGCAACATAGTATGAAAAAGAAGTGTTCAGATCAAGATTTAGAATAAAAACACTTGTCTACTTAAGGACGTTAGGCATGTGCTTAAGTTGATATGGAATTTGGCATCCACATGATAACTAGGCAATGAAGGGTGTATGGTGACATTTACTATAGATTCTTGGAAGGTGACCAGGCATGATATTATGGTAGTAATAGGTAAGAAGGTTGGTAATATATATTTATCAAGTAGTGATAACTATTATAATTTAGTTGTTGCATATGCAAATGAAACTTTGTGATACAATAGGCTTGGTCACATGAGCCAAAAGGGTATGAAAATTTTTGAATGATCTGTTGCTCAAATTGAAAGGGTCAAATTTAGATTTTTATGAAGACTATGTGTATGGAAAATATAAAAGGATAAATTTTCTCAAGGTTGGACCTAAAAAAAAGGAGAATAAGTTAGACTTGGTTCATTTAGATGTATGGGGGTTAGCTCAGGTATCTTTTATTGGTGGGTCATCTTATTATGTCACTTTTATTGATGATGCAACTAGGAAAGTTTTAGTGTATGGTATTAGGATAAAATATGATGTATTTGATACATTTAAAATATGGAAATCCTTGGTTGAGAATGAAATGGGTCTTAAGTTAAAATGTCTCAGGTCAGATAATGGTGGGGAATACTATAACAATGAATTTTTTGATTACTATTCAAGGAATGAAATTTACAAACAAAGGATGGTTCTAAGAACTCCATAGTATAATGGAGTGTTAGAAAGGATGAATAGGACTATCATGGAGTGTGATAGGAGTATGAGGTTGCATGTAGTACTACCTCTTTAGTTTTGGGTAGAAGCAGTAAACATATTTATATATCTGATAAATAGAGGACGTTCATCTTCTTTAGATGGAGGCATACCTAAGGAAGCTTGGTCTGGTAAGAAGGTTGATTATTTATTTCTTATAATATTTAGTTATGAATCCTTCATTCATATTGATAAAGATGATGGGACCAAGTTAGAGGCTAAGTCTAAAAATGCACCTTTATTGGTTATGGTGAGGATGACTTTGGTTTTCATATTTGGAGTCTTAAGGACAAGAGAATATTTTAGTCTAAATATGTTGTCTTTAATGAAAAATTCATGTATAAACAACATATGTAGGATTAACTGGACACAAATTCTAGATTATGAGGGGATCCCTTTTCGGTGCAAGAAATGCAACCAAACGGGACATATAGCTGTTCGCTGTGGTGTTGGGAAATCTCATCCCAGACATTCTCCTTCTTGGTGGACAAAGGAACCCTCTGTTCACAAAGTTGACAAACAACCTTTGGAATCTTCTTCTGAATCCGAGACTGAGAATGAGGAAAGTTTGCAATCCGAACCGGAAGATGAAGAAGATTCATTGGTGAAGCATTCTAATGAAGAAGTGGCTGCGGGTAGTGAACCTATTGTGCCAGAGAAGGAGGTGGTGGTATCTTCCCCTGTTCTGGAGGATATCTCTAAGAGCCAGTTAATGATCAACTCTCACAAGGATTTTACGCCGCCCAGGATCCAAAGATCCATGTCTTCTGAGGTATGGGATGCTGAGGCAGCTAAGGTGGAGGATGGCTGGATAGCTGTAAGAAGAAAGAAGTCAAAGCTTTTGGTTCCTCCCCTTGATATGAATCTTCGGTCAAGTAAAAAAAAAATAACAACCCAAACTTAAAAGATTCATCTAAAGCCCCCTTTCACTGACTGGTTTTCTCTGGGGGCTGTATTCAGGTCGGGTTTTTTGGTTTTTGGTTTCAGCTTGCTGTTTCTACTGGTCATCTTTCAGATTAGTGTTTTGACTGCCAGGTTTTATGGCTTTATTTTTGTAAGTTGGTCCTTTTGTAAAACTGTCAGTGTTTTGTTTTTCCAGAACTTTGTTTTTTGGGTTTTGTTCAGATGTTTATCTGGTGGTTCCAGGTCCAATTTAATCCTATTTTTACTACTTCTTTGTAGTGTTTTTTAGGTTTAGCCTGTGGTCTTTGACGCTCTCTCGTTCACTCTTTGTAACAGGGTTTCAGGGCCCCTTCAAAACCTGCTTTTACCCTCAATCTAAAACATATGTAGGATTAAAAATAGGATTTTAGAAAAGAGTACACAGTGTTGGAGGACATTGAAGATGATAAAGTGTCCAAGTAACTAGTTCAGGCACCTACTTCTCAAGAACCCCAAACTCCTATGGTGAGAAGAATTTATAGGGTAAGAAGGGAAACTAAACATTTTATCCATCTCTTAATTATTTATTACTCACTAAAAATGGAGAGACAGAGTGTTTTGAAGAAGCAATGCAGGTAAATGTTAGGAAGAAGTGGGAGCAAGCTATGGATGATGAGCATCAGTCTCTCATGGAAAATCAAACTTAGGATTTAGTAAATTTACTCGAAGGTAAGAGAGAATTGTAGAAAAAGTGGGTATATATAATTAAATAAAATTATGGAGGCAAGAAAAGGTACAAGGCCTAGTTGGTGGTAAAGGGGTTTGCATAGAAGAAGGGAATTGATTTTGATGAGATGTTTTCCCTAGTGGTTAAGATGACTTCTATTAAGATTATTCTTGGGATAGTGGTAGTAGAAGACTTTCACTTAGATCAGATAGATGTAAAGACTACATTATTTCATGGTGATTTGGAGGACTTATATATGGAGTAATCATAGGGATATGAGGTCACAGGGAAGAAGAACATTGTGTGCAAACTGAAGAACTTACATTTCTTGGAACAAGCTCCATGATAGTGGTACAAGAAATTTGATAGTTTTATGATGAAGTAAGGATACTCCAAGTGTCATTTAGACCATTGCATATATATCAAGAAGTTTGATTATGGTGATTATATTATCCTTTATCTATATGTGGATGACATGTTGGTTGTAGATAAGAACATGTAGGAAATAAAGGTACTCAAGGAACAACTTAGTAATTCCTTTGCTATGAAGGATTTGGTAGTAGTAAAAAAAATCCTTGGTATGAGAATATCTTGAGATAGGAAGGAATGAAAGATGAATTTATCCTAGGAAGAGTACATTAAAAAGGTCTTATAGAGGTTTAGTATGTAAGATGTTAAACCAGTTAGGACTCCTTTGGTAGGTCATTTCAAGTTGTCAAAGGAGCAGTGTCCCAAGATAGAGGAGGAGAGAATACAAATATCACATGTACCTTACTCATCAACTATAGGCAACTTGATGTATCCCATCGTGTGCACTAGGCTAGATATTTCCCATGTAGTGGGAGAAGTAAGTAGGTACATGAGTGATCCAAGTAGAGAACATTAGAAGGCAGTATTGTGGATCTTTTAGTATTTAAGAGGGAACATGGGGATAGTTTTAAGATATGGTAGATTGGACACCAATTGTCATGGTTAAATAGATTCAAACATGGCTAGAGATTCAGACAATAGGAGTATAATAGGATATGTATTTACTATAGGTGACACAGTGGTGAGCTAGATTTCACAACTATAAAAACTTGTGGCTTTGTCAACCACAGAAGCTGAGTATATTGCTAACACAGAGGAAAACAAAGAAATGATTTGGTTATAATATTTTATTGAATATTTGGGGCATAAGTAGGAGGAAGGAAAGCTATATAGTAATAGTTAGAGTGATATACACCTAGCAAAGAACTCCTCTTTCTATTCTAGGATGAAGCATATACAGTTGAGGTACCATTTCATTAGGACAAATTTGGAGGAAGAGAAGTTAAATCTGGAGAAGATTCTTACCGATCATAATCCTAAAAACATGACGGCCAAGGTGGTCACAAGAGAGAAAATGAAGCTATGTTTATCTTTGGTTGGCCTTCACAATTGATAGTAAAGGGTTGAGAATCCTCCTTAGAGGAAATTAGTCTCTAAGTGGGAGATTATTGTGTTGTGGAGCATTTTTCTAAATTATAATGTATTTTAAATACTATACATTTAAAATGTACTATAAACTCTTTATGTAAAACTACTATGTTGATGTATTATGTATATATGGATATTCATTAGGTAATACGTCATGAGAATAAGGGTTTGAGAAGGAAGAATAGACTATGTGAATTTAGGTACAAATTCAAGAGGGTTTGTTGAGCACAACTCCAAAAAATATTTGTGCATTATAATTATGAGAAAATATATTTGAGAGTGTATTATACTCTTGTGGTTTGTAATAAAATTTGAGCAAGTGTTTCTTGGTGGATGTATACCACATTGGGTGAACCACATTAAATTTGGTCTTCTTTTTGTGCATGTTTATTTTTGTTCTTTATGCATCTTTGTTTATATTTATTATATTAAAATTTCATGAAATTATTTTGCATCAATTTTTGATTTATTCCTAACACACAATATTTATTTATCAGTCAAAAAACATGCCTTCACCCTTAAGGCATCTCATATGGGTCACACTTAAGCATGATCCCCTTTCAAATAGGCCTAAGTCACTTTTCAGTCCTATGGAGACCCATTCAACTCGCTGACACTTATCTAAGTAAACAAAAAACATAGGAACATTTTACAAAATAATGGACCCATTCCACATGACCCTTTTGGCATCCTTAAATGATTACAATCACCAAAACACTCTTTTTCTAAAGCCTACTTATCTCAATAACTTATTTGTACACATAGTCAACTTTGGAGCTCAATATCTTTGGCTGTACACACTTTTAGATATTTAGACCCATATTATTATATGCCCCTAGGAGTCCTCTACCAATTTGATTTTTACTACATGAGAAAATTCTATCTCAATCAAAAGATATGGTACAAAAACTAGA
>JARHVA010004030.1:1722500-1730080 GCA_037957365.1 Torreya grandis
GTTTATATCAAAACACCAAAATATAAAAATAAGAAAGAGAAGAATTTAAAAGACACAAAATAATATAATTAACAATTTGTAAATAATAAAGGGTATAAGATTAAATGTTTATGATAAATTTATATGTGCATATGATCCATCAAGGCATGTTTGAGTCCCTTGTAATCTTACCTTTGGTCCCCTTTAATCTGCACACTCAATACAACATCAAATACACTCAATAAATAATCGATATCTAGATGATATGAGTATGTATGTATGTATACACACACACACACACATGTGTGTGTGTGTGTGTGTGTGTGTGTGTGTGTGTGTGTGTGTGTGTGTGTGTGTGTGTGTGTGTGTGTGTGTGTGTGTGTGTGTGTGTGTGTGTGTGTGTGTGTGTGTGTGTGTGTGTGTGTGTGTGTGTGTGTGTGTCTGTGTGATATATAGATATATATATATATATATATATAGATATATATATATATATATATATAGATAATATATATATATATATATATATATATATATATATCTATATATCTATGTATGTATGTATGTATGTATGTATCATACACACACAAACACACACACACACACACACACACACACACACACACACACACACACACACACACACACACACACACACACACACACACACACACACACACACACACACATATTGTCAATACTATAATGTCAAAAAACCAAATCATCATCTTTGGTTAGTCTAATATAATCAATTGTAAGTCATAAAATGAATCATTATGTTAATCAGTATCAATATTCAAGTAAAACATACATCCACTCAAGACAATCATACTAAGTTATCATACATCCAATTGAGGTCTATTGAACTATCTAACTAAGGTACATATTGATAATACTATAAATTCTAATACATAACCATTGAGACCATATAACATACCAAAACATATAATATGAAATAATAATACAATCAGGGTAACATCAAATATCCCATGGATATTTTTTATAAACATATAAGTGGTCATCACATATGATAAATGGATGAAGATGAATAGAGTATAAAGGTTTGATACAAGGGGTATTACATTCTCTTCCTCTTATAAATGCATCATCATCGATGCACAACTCAGACTGAAAAGTGTAACAATGATTATAAAATTGTGTTTTGAATTGACCTAGTTTTGATTATAGATTTCTAATGTCTTTATGCCAGTTAAATTACTCACCAAGTTTTATCTTATTCAAATTTTAGAATTATTCCCATCTTTTAATATTGTGAAATTTTATTTTCTTATGTTTATTAATATTTTTAAATAAATAATTAGGATTAATTTCCCTTAGGTAGTGTCCATAGTTTCAATCTCTCATACTATTATCCACTATATCTCAAACTAACTAAAGCCAAAATATATTTTATCATTATATAATTCTGATTAATGGTATGTAAAATAATGATGCTATCCTATTTTGAATCATAGTGATAAATATATGATTCATTCCATGGTGAAATTATAATGTGATGACATAAGAATAATCCACGACAGAACCACATAGAGTAATAATGAACTACATATAACTACACCAAAAGAAACACATATATGCATAAGTTCCCAAGTAATCACTTTATATTATACCATCTACCTAGGCCTCCTAAAATAATCATATCCCCAAGCACGGACTATATATATATATATATATATATATATATATATATATATATATATATATATATATATATATATATAGTTTTCATGATTGGTGGGGTGAGAAGGATAGTATCATGAACCTGCATGATAGGTTCCCATCTCAACCCACTAGATATATTTCAAGTTATTTCTCCTCCCCCACACCATACCATAGATGTAACAATTATGAATATACGAACACATGTGAATATAGTACCAAAAATAATAATAAATTTAAATAAATAAATAAATCGATAATGTAAAAGTAAAATTAATAAAATGAGACCAAGTGGTCCCAAAAAGGAATTTTAATTATAAAAATCAATAACAATCTTCATAATTTATCAATTGATTAAAATATTCAAAGATAAGAAAAATAGTATTGGTTTCAAGTCAAATTAAAATAAGGTATTCAAATAAATTAAAATTAAATTCAGTAAAACATAGGTGAAAATATATCACATTATGAATACTATGTGACTTGAAAAGTCACCCGAGGGGAGAAGGAATAAGGTAAAAAGGCATCCAATGGTCTACTAGCTGTCACAAAGAATCAAAATATGTCATCAGACATAAGGATCTAGTCCACCTACCATTATCAATATAAAGATATTCTATTAGCCATCTAGAGAATCAAAACTACATCATTAACATAAGGACATGGTTCACAATAACATGTATCAACTGATACATATGAGTGAGAATTTGAACAACTCTTACACATAGTATCTAGTACCCTAAAAAATACCAAATATAACTATGTTGGCTCACATATCTGACTATAATGTAACCAATCTATTGTCAAATAGTATAATTGGTACAAAATAGCCATGCTAAAACATAACTCTCTAGAATTATAAAGTTAAAGTACCTATCAAGGGAAACAATACTGTCCATATGTTTGAATGATGGTCACTAAGAATTGTCATCTATTAAAATTATCTGATCTATCAATAGGATCCATGTAATTATCTCAATAAAAAAATGTGTATCAATTGTACTTCTCATCAATCCATACTCTAAAAGATATTATCTTCACCTATTCCTAACTAGGTTGTAGTAATATGAAGTAAACATGGTTGTGAAAACCATGACATGTGCATCTAATATGTTATTACATGTTCCTTATAAAAAAAAATATTATCATTGTCCATCTAAAAGTAATTATTTTGTTTCCTATTTAAGGTGAAATGTAACAATACTAATTACTCCAATTTACATAATTACCATAACTAACATCACTTCTTGAGAATACCCATGTCAAAACCAAGATCACTAGGGCTAGATATTCAAGGTAGTCTTCTATAATCTCGAATCATATGTGAAGTAACTACCACATGTGGGTTATATATATATATATATATATATATATATATATATATATATATATATATATATATAATATATATATATATATATATATATATATATATATATATATATATATATATATATATATAGGTTATAAGGTCTTATTTGATTCAATATTTTCATTTTTAATCTTTTCATATGTTTAGTGAGTAAGTTCACCTTATTATAAATATCATTTAGTATGAAATGCCATCAATGAGTCCAACTTATGAGATGGTTTTTTTCTTAGTTTGGTGGGTGTAAATTAAGCCAAGTTCTAAAATTTCCATTAGAAATGGAATCATCCTTACTTAGTCTTAATTAATATTAATAAATTTAGGAGCCATTACTAAGTTTTAAAATTTATCAACATAAGTCAACATAGGTTTAATCAATACATTTCATAGGACTAGTGATGACTCTACAAGTCGTAAGTTTTACTTGTAATGTCATTCATACATATCATTAATATCATCTAAAGTTTCAAAACACAATTTTCATTTAAAAAAATGAAAAGTTACTATCTAAATACTAAGAATAAGTACTTAGTATCTTATTAAAACATTAATTTCTTCAAACTTCTAAGAGATAGAATTAGGCTATCCATTTAGTAACATTCCATCAATTTTATAAATATATAATAGAACTATTATCAATATCTTTATCTTAATAGAGCAAGGTTATTTAAGAGATCATAATTGATTAAGTTGTATGCAAGTATGAGATTAGATCAAAGGATGGATTATTTCAAGAAATATACCAACACCTCATGACTCATATAAGTTATGAACATGTAATAAAAAACTTATAATTATCACAATATTACGTATACAAAAAAATAACCATTATACTCATTAAAGTTATTTATTACTTCCTCATATTAAAATAAAATTATTATATCTATACCATGTTAGCAATATTATAATTTTAGGGTAGCTAATTTTATATAAAATTTGTTCTTATTACAAGTATCCACTTCTATAGAATGTTACCAAACATTAAATATCCATAAAGTAATATTAATGAAAGATAATTTTCCAAACTCTAACCTCAAAATTCATGATCGGATTAATAGGTCCAATCTATATATGTTCACTTTTAATTATTAAACAAAGGTAAAAAATAGTTTGAATGTTGTCAACCAAATTAAGGTACATCTAGGAAAAATTTAGAACATTTCATATATTCATATCATAGTAAATAATAATAAAATATCCATATAAAAATGAATTCAATCCATAGTTAAAATTTATTGAAAATAGAACTTCTATTCCATCTCTAGAGTAGGGTTAATCATATATAATAGAATACTAAGAAAGTGCATTGTGATAAATATATCTCAAAAGTAATATATAAGAGAATAAATCATAAAATTATTAAAATACAATCCTATATAAATAAATATATTACACACTATATATTATATGATTACTTTAATTTGGCAGTATAGACATGCCCTATGAAATTATCAATTCAAAAATTGAAAGCTTTACCCAAACACCAACATGATCACCACAAATCAAATTAAGATCTGAGTTCTATTTGCGTGAAAATGTATAATAAATAGATTAAAAGTAAATATAATTCAAGTTTTCATCTAAAATAAACCTAAAACAAAATATAATTCTACTATATAACATAATAATACCTCACAATAATGACTAATTGTTTAACTTACTTAACTATCTTACTTACATCCTTATATATTACCATTATTTACTATAGTCATTCCCTTTTTAATTTTATTTACTCATACATAATGCATTCTATTATACAAATAATGTCACTCAACATATTTAGTGGAAATATTTATATTACATTATCATCATTATATATCTATTAGTTATCATTAAAGTGACAAATTTAACCAACATTATTCTCCATTTTTCTTCATCTTATTATCTTTCCATACTCTAAAACTACTATTTAATACTCCATTATATTGAGATAATAAAATAAAAGCATGTTTGACTAAAAAAAATGAGAGAAGGGTCATTCATTACCAGGATATGTAAACACAAAGTAATCTTTATGGGGCTCTCAAACCAGGTCAACCACATGGCTCCACCTAACAAGTAACTTTCATTAACTCATTGTGAAAGAATTATCATACGATATGATCCCCAAAATTATTGGTGTTAAACTTGGATATGATACCAAAATGTAATGCTCAAAATTTTTACCAAAAAAAATCCATAAAAATGCTAATTTTTTTTAACTACTAATGTTATATTATTCCTATTAACTTGGTTAGTCCTATATGTTGATTATTTAACTATTATGTTTTACCACCAAGTTTTCATCAAACAATAAAATAATCCATTCAAAATCATAGCCTTGATTACTATATTTCAAATAGATATAACCTTATTTAAATAGTTTTAATCTAGTTAATTAATATCACATAGAAAACAACAAATTAATTTCATCTTTAATTAAAGCATTAAAATAGCTAAATAATTAATTTGATAATTTTAATTTGATTAATAAAAAAATATTTTTAATAATATTTAAATAAATTTCATTCTCAATTAACTATTTTAAACCACATCCTTTTATAAATCTAGTTGAGAATTAATTAAACAAACTTAATTAGAAAAGTTAATTAAATAACTAGTCAACTAATACCATGTAAATAAATCAAAAGTAAATTTAAATATTATTTTTTAATAATTTAATAAAGAATTCTCTTCATAAAGATTAATAGATAAAATTAAATGAGACCTATATTATTTAAATAATAAATAAATATGTAACAAGTTAATTTATTAAAAAAAAACACAAAGGTTTCTAGGTTTTCTTTAAGAAGCCCTAAATAAAAGAAAATATTTAATGTATTAATTTACTAAATGTTATGTAATTTTTTTATTTGATAAGGTAAAATAAATAGGTTTTACAAGGATCCTACAACCTGAATTTAAACATAATTAAAGTATAACAAGGCAAGCCCTAAGGTCTGAAGAACACAACATGGTAGAGTAAAAATAACTATCAAAAAATTAGTGCAGGAGACAAAATAGACAAAACAAAAGAAATAAATTACTCAGGGGGGGGGGTCATTTCCTTTGTGAGTGATTTACTAGCATCCTTATCCTTCACCTTATTTATTGTCCTATTTCTGATTATCTTTGCCTGAGGTCCTATCACTTGATCCTTTCATGGCATCCTTCGACATAATCATTCTTAGCGTATTCTATGTTTGCTCCTTCTCTAATGACTACTTGAGGGGGTTCACATTGAGGGGTTTGAAGGAGGTTTTTAAAATGAGTTGAACCTCCACTTTCACAACATCCTATTTCTAGAGAGGGGCTTCACCCTCACTATGTTGTACAAAATCCTATAACATTTTAGGTAGCTTCCATGTTTACTGGAATTTCACTCCTTGATCAAATTGGTCAGACCAAGTCCTATTTCATGAAGTTGACTGTTAAAACCCTCCAAATGTCTCTTATTCTTCTTGATTGAATCAGACAAAGGGGCCTTCCCTCAACATTCCTATCATAAAAATAATGGATTTTATTTACAAATAAATCTAGTAAATAAATAAAATATTTAATAAATTAGGTGAAAAAGAATAAAATAAGTCTAAATAAATAAAAAGATTAACTAATTAACTAGTCATTTAGTTTTCATTCAAAAAGTCATAAGTAAATAAAAAAATTAAAAAAGTCCTCTCCCACTTGCATGTGAAGGATTTAAAAGTAAATATAAAAATTAAAAATTCCACTTAAATTTAAATTCAAAGTGTCTCTTAATAAGGGACAAGTTGACAAGTAAAAAGCCTCCCACTTGTTAGTGGTGGGTTATATCTCCACCCTAGGATTGTTTAAATCTCATCATTTGGATCTAGGTTTCCTTAAGGATGCCCTAAATATTCCTTGTGCTCACACATAAGTCATTTTCAAGTATTTACTCTCATTTTTTTTGTAGGTTAAAAGAAGATTTGAGAATGAATATTCAAGAAGAAAATGTCAAAAGTGAAAGGAACCTCTTGTATATATACTCATTATATATATCAATATTAAAATAAGAATATTTATATTATTTTCTATGTTTATTTTATTTACTTTTAAATCTTGAATTAAAATTATTGATATATTATATACCTTCCATTATATTATAAATAGATATAATAAGAATGATTTATAACAAAATATATATGTTTATATATTATATGCATTCATATATATTAACAGCTAGGGTTCATATAT
Source organism: Torreya grandis (assembly GCA_037957365.1). NCBI lineage: Eukaryota > Viridiplantae > Streptophyta > Pinopsida > Cupressales > Taxaceae > Torreya > Torreya grandis. Next base: position 1,729,723 of record JARHVA010004030.1, read on the forward strand.
ATATATATATATATATATATATATATATATATATATGATTGTATCTAACACACACATATAATAACAAAATATGTACGTTTGTGTGTGTGTGTAATTTTAAAACGTAAAACTTATATATAATTTTCTTGGTTGATTTACATGGACAATGACTAGTTGTGGCCTATGCTAGCCATGTCCAATGGCTTGACTATTCTACCAAGGGGTATATGGTCAGCCTATCCATTGTCCTTACCCTTATATATATAAATTTTTTTAATTATTATTTTTAATAATAATTCTTTTATTTTTAATAATAATTCTTTTTATTTTTTACTATTATTATTTATACTAAATCTATTTGTTTATTTTTATGTATTTT
>JARHVA010004031.1:0-170000 GCA_037957365.1 Torreya grandis
AAACACACTTATAGGCCTCTTTAGATCATAATTATGCACCTACAGGCTGGTTGTAGGGTCACCATGAAGAATAGGCTAGATAGCCTTGATAACAAAATTCTTATCAAGCATGAAAGGAAAAAATGTAGATAGATTATTGTGTAAATATATTTAATGAGGATTGCATTATTTTCAACAGTGCACAGATCATATATAACACCTATAAGACCTCTCATAGTCAACTATAGTTGACTGTGAGAGGGCAAAGAGCAAAGGGGTTGTGTTTGATGAGGGCCTAACCTATACAAAGGTGGATATAATGGATTTAAACATGTGTGAAATAAACATAATGAATTATATATAGGTTTTTTTATTTTTTTTAAAGCTTAAACCATGTATTTTCACCTATAGGTGAAGTATATTGGAGCAAAACATAGTCAAATGATAGAACTCAGTCTTGAGAGTTCAAGGTATGAGGGGTACATGTAAGGTGAGAGTAGTAAATAGATATTGGAACATACCAATTATTATCATTAAAAAATTTAATAATTAATTACATGAGAAATCTTTCATAGAGGAGGGGGCTCTAATCCAACACATATAGTTCACATCAAACCATTGTGTATAGCCCCCTTTTACACTGACTATTTTAGGTTTTGTAGAAGTTGGGGGATTTATAGACTTGATAAAGGGTTAAAAATTGGTAAATATCATAATTATAAGTTTACTAATCCCCTCAAAAATTAATTTAGTCTAAGTAAATAGGGGAAGTTCTCCTTATTTTGTCTTAGATAGAGGGCACTCCCCTTATGCATAAACTAATAGGCTTTGAGAAATGGAAATGACCCTGTGACTTAGAGGCTGGTTAGACATGGAAATAAGTTTTTTAAAGTTTTAAAACATATAAACCAACATTAAAATACTTATTTAGAAAGAGGGAACTAAACATGAAGGTTTAAAATACCAAGGTTGCAGTCAGACTCACTAGGTAGGGTTTAGGATTAAAGTTCAAATGAGAGGTCAAATTAAATTTGAGCATGAGAAGGTAATTAAAAAAATTAAGAATTAATATTGGGTAACTAAAGAGTTTCTAAAATTTATATAATGCAAATAATTCTAATTTAATGGCTTAGAATACAAGGGTTGTAGGTAGGCTTATTAGATAAGGTTCTAAGCCAAGGCCAAATCAATAGTCATTCATACTTTTGTATTTAGATGATCACTCAAACCTATTATATTATATTAATAAGGTAATTAAAATTGTTTTTTATATTCCAAATTTTAGATAAAACATCAAGAATCCATCTTTGGGCTTAGAGACAATATTAGGCATGTGGAAATGAAGAGTGAAACTCAAAAAGACAATTTTGGATGCTCACATCTCCCTTGAGGCTATGCATGGGGATATAACAAGTTAAAGGTTATTGATGAAAGTATTTAAATATTTATTTGTGTAATTATTTTGAAAATACAACATCCAATCTTCATGAACAAACCTTAAGAGTGAAAACAAGCCTAAAAACCCTTTACAAGGACTTGATTAGAAAAATGAGGATGAGAAGCTTCTCAAATTGCATAGTTTATCTATAAAAAAGGATTATATATTGTATAAAAACTCTCTCAAAGCTCCTCCCCACCATTTTTAGTTATATATAATTATACAGACATGGTACAAAATAGGGTACATTTGACTATTTTGTGTGTTTTGTAGGTTTTAGGAGTCTAAAGATGAAATCAAGTTTGGGAGGAAGAATACATAATTTTAATAACTAAATATAGTAATTTAATATCTTTATAATACTCCTAAGTTTCAAAATAATAGATCTTATTTCAGCCATTAAAAAACTAGCATAGTGAGCAAGATGGTGAAAAGTATGGAAACTTTAAGTGGATGAACTTTTAAAGTGTGCCTAAGAAATATAAGTCCATAGAAAGTATTAATAGGTGTCATCCACTCCCTCCCATTGATATTCCTAGAAAATTGAAGCCAATTTTGAGGCCAAGTATGTAGGGTGCATAAAAAAAGAGTTATTTGGACTAAAAATGGTGATAACTCATTTTAGGAAGATTCTAGATGACTGAGATTATAACCAATGCATGGAGAGGCATGTATGAAACTATTTCCCTTAATTACAATAATAAAACCTATCCCTAATTAGTTTTGAGATGTTTAAATAGGCATGGATGATGAATTAAATTTTCTAAGCCAACTCAAAGAATTTCATGCCCACTTTTCATAAATTTCATGCCCACTATGGCCACTTATCTCTTCTACCTTGCATGGTTCATCCCACATCCTATTTTTATGCAAAATTAACTCCTTTTCCTCAACTCAACAAGTGTCCTTGTGACCCTATAACTTCTCTCTCTCTCTCTCTCTCTCTCTCTCTCTCTCTCTCTCTCTCTCTCTCTCTCTCTCTCTCTCTCTCTCTCTCTCTCTCTCTCATCTCTCTCTCTCTCTCTCTCTCTCTCTCTCTCTCTCTCTCTCTCTCTCTCAAATTCTATAATAACTAGCCATTTTGGCTATTGTAACACATGTTACACCTAAGTATGGAAAATCCCTACTCATTTGAATACCATGGATAAATAACACTACTAATTTTTACCTCTTCCATGATTATTATTAGGGTGTTCATTTGGAATGTTTGATTTTTCATAAGTAATATCTCGTATTTCCTTAGAATGATTGCCTCATTCTCTCACATATTTTAAGTTGTAAATATTCTTCTTGTAGGGCATGTGAAGTGTTCTAGGAAGTGTTAAGGTTGAGTGAGTTATTATTCTTCACTAGTGCCCATTTAAGGCCTCTTTTATTTTCTTCCTAGCCTCAAAATTCATCCATAACCTCATAATGTAACATTGATGTGAGAAGATGTAGATTGGAGAAGTGTATGTTTGGTTAGTACCTTGTTCTCATGTGTAACATGCAGCTAGTTAGTAGTCATCAAAAAAATTGGTGTATCACCTCTAGGATAGTTTGATTTTAGTTTTCTCTCTCCCTTTCCCCCTCAATTTTAGGTGTAGTAGTGATCCAAAGTGGTACGTCAAGGGAGCTATCCCTATGTAAAGATTCACCTCATCCTTAGTCTATTGAAAAGCCTATAGGTATTTAAATTATGCCACTTGGATGAGGAGACATAAGACATCTCCTCAAATGGTGAAAATCCAAGTGACAACACTTTATTTAGGCCTTTATTCAATTTTTACTTTAGGTCTTTATGGAACTTGTATCTTAGACTACTATGTTTTTATATGTTATTGTGTTAGAGGAGGTCTAGAAGATTGACCCCCCAATAGGTGGTACTACCTCTGACCAAGTTGCCATATATCATCATATCCTTGATGATCTCTCATCAACCTTGACTCTAAGTTGATGTTGAGTTTATTCTACCTTATCAAGACTTCATACAATGATGAAGATTTTGTGTACATATGGTCATAAGCACCTAGATGATGTTCATAAGGCACATTTAGTTGGTTAGCCTTTAAATGATTTGTGACCTTATCATTTGGATCTCATTTCCTTAAGTCATCATGCTATAATTTGAAAGAGGATCTATGTCTAGCAGCATAATCAATGTTGTTCCAATACTGGAAGATGGTCCTACCAATATCCAAGGGTAGAATATTTATCAAACATTTCTTTTTCTCTTTATAGACACCATCTATACCATTGCATATTTGAAATACAACTTCCTGCTGAACTAATTATTTTGGAACATTGAATGGTAACCTTAATGGAGTGAATTATGTTCCCTCAATCTAGATAACTATGTATTCTATGTAAAACCATATGTCCCCAATGGATTCAATGGAATTCTTTTCCAATGGGATGATCCTTGGCATATTATTCCTATTAAGGCCTAATTCAAAAGAGGATATATGTAATCACATATAAAATGAATATGTTTTCTATATTTGAAGATATGTACCTTGGAATAAAACTAGGACACTATTTGTGTCCTCTTAAGAGACCATCCCTTAAATCTAGGGATCTCAATTGTTGTAAGTATGGCATCCAGGAGGTAAGACATCATATATAATTCTCTCCTAATCCCTTTCTTGACTATGGAGATATATTTACATAAGCATGTACTAAAAATCTCACAAATAGAGGGAGTTAGGTCATTTTCAATCATAAAATAAACTAGGGGCACCCATATGCTATAAATATAAGTGGTTTTGGGGATTCTATAAAGTTTGTTTTAGATTAAGGTAAAAACAAGTTTTGAAGGGGCCCCGAAACCCTTTACAAAAGATAAGATATAAACCTTAAGCACACCCAGGAAACGAAATAACCTGGAACCTCCAAAAGCTAAACCAGATTAACCAGTAATCTGAAAACAATAGACAAAAGCTAGACAAACCATAACTAATAGTTATTATTTTTTTTACAAGACCAAAGTTTCATATCTAGATGAGGGACCAGAGGCTTAGATTTTTTCCTTTTAATAGTAGTCCAGCCATCCTCTACCTTAGCTACCTCAGCAACCCATTCCTCAGAAGGCCAAGAATCATGAAGCCCAGGGGGTGAAAAGACCTTAGCTAGAGCCTTAGGAGAACCAACCAACAACTGAATCCTAGGAGAATCCATCAAAATAGGTGGAGGAACCACCACCTCCTTGAAAATCGGTTTAGGAAGATTACATAATCTAGTCTCCACCGAACCTTCAATAGGAACAGTCTCCAACTGAGACTCCTAATCTGTCAAAGTAGATAAGATACTCTTTTCATTCTCATTCTTAGAATCAGTCAAAACTTCCTCAGGTTGTTCTGCAATATAGTGATCATGATCAGCATCAGCCCACCAAGAAGGAGATCTTCTGGGTCTGGATTTCCTTGCAGTGCACTGGGTAGCAACATGCCCCATCAGGTGACACTTTTTACATCGAAAAGGTAGCCCTTCAAAATCTAACATTTGCGTCCAAGATCCCTTAGGGGAATCCAGACAAATCACCTCTAGAAGGCCCTTAGAAACATCCACCTCAACCATAAGGTGAGCACAAGTCGATCTGAAATACCTCTTGGTTTTTGAGTCCACAAATAAAAATTCCCCTATAGCATTTCCAATGGTTTTAAACACCGAATCATGCCATAGATGCAAAGGTAAATTAGGGAACCAAACCCAGACATGGTTTCTATAAAGTTTGTTAATTAGCATCATTATTACTCTAATTCTAGGTCAAATTAGATGATGGGAATGTTCTAACTAGGGTCAGAAAACACATGGTTTCCAGAATACAGCCATGGTGTCAAGATGGTTCTGAGGTCATTTTTCTTATCCCATTAAATGAGTGTGGGCACATATATCTAAGGCTTGGGGATATTTTAGTAGTTATCAAATACAATGGGGGATGCATATTCAATGCATTTATAAGTACACTCATGAATTATCATGCCATTTTCAATTTTACACTCTTTAAAAATAGGGAAAAGGACATCAATATAGTGAAGTATCTCTGGTTTAGCTACTACATGGTGAAGGATTATCATTTATGCTACAACAAAGTCATAATACCTTGTATTGAAGGATGCAATCTCCTCTTCTTCTTTGGTTATGGGTTGCAAGTCCTCAATTATCCAAAAGATCTTGGACTAATTATTTTCTCTAGTGTTAAAGGACATAGTGTTGAGTAATATGTCTTTAAATAACCTTCCTTCTGAGTCCATCATCAAATATAGCTTGGTATCTTCTACATGTTTCTTTTTAGCTACCATGACTATTAATTTTGTAAATTTCTCAGTACTAGGTTACAAACTATATCTGGATCAGTTTGCACTTGCTCACATGACAATTAGGTTCTTTCTATATTGATTGTGGTTAATTTATGATTGAATTATGGATTTAATTGTAGGATAGGGATTTTATATAGATTTAATGGTGATGGTTTACTTAGACATAGGTGAATTCATGCCTTGGATTTGATTAAGATATTTGTATTTATAGGTTTGCTTTTCTAAGCCCACAAAATCTCTAATTTTGTTGTCTTGTGCCCATCTGACATCTATGTGGCATCCTACTTGTAGATTTCATGGCACTTTTCATGATACCTTTAAATAACTAGCCATTACCTTTTAAAATCTACCTTTGGCTTCATGCCATCTGATATTCATACATGGATCAATGCAAACTATTGATCTTGATCCTAAGACTTACATGTTATTGGTCCTTATCTATATCAGGCTTCATGATTGTGCCACTTGGTAGTTTCTTAAGTCTTTGAAGCTTTTCCCATCACAAGTATACATTTTAACATGCTTCCACCACATGGTGGTTTCATGCTTGTCCATAGCTTTATTGAAAAGTCCATGTTGGTTTCATGTCATCTGATCTTCCTTATGCAAATCATCATGAGTCATACATCTTAAAAATACACATGAGCTTTAATTAGTATCATGACATACAAATAACTTAAGCTATAGTTCTATTTTACATTAATAAACATGAAATGAACTTTAGGATAATGTTTTTAGGCTAAGTTTAAAACACATTAAAAGGGGGCCCTGAATAAAAAAGGATCTAATTCAAGGTTTTAACTTAGGGTTTTATCATGTTAATAAACATAATAAAAGTTTAAATTAAAAGTTTAATGCTAAGTTTTATGGTAATGGGACCTTTTGTTAAACTAAGCTTATTAGGCTCAAAAGGCCATGGGGCATATATAGACTAAGGTTAGGGTCAATGTTTAAAAATATGAATAGATTCTTAAACGCTATTCAAGATTAGCCTATGCAAATATAAACCTAGTTATAAGTATCTTGAGTCTAGACATGGATTTTAAATAAACTAGATTAATCTATGGGTGATTAGTTTAGATATTGAGATGCAAGTCTAAAATGAATTAATATTTTGAGTGAAATTGGATTTTGAGATAAATTTTGATAGCCTCATGGGTGTCAATGATGTTTATACAAATTTTAAAAATAATCTCTAATAAAATTTTCATATAGGGATAAAATTTGAAGGCCTTGTGAGTGTCAATGACTGCCTCGCATGCATCAAATGGAAAGCACAAGAACATCAAATTTAAGTCTCAAACATAGTTGGTCCCACAAAATATTAGGTTTAATATGCTAAGTCAAATTATTCTTATGATTAAGCAAAAAACATAGGCTATGATCCAAATAAATAAACATTATTAGTCCCTATAGTCATAAAGTGGATCAAGTCAGCTCATGGTAGTATATAAGACTTATACTAAGTCATAAGCCTAAGCTTTTGAAACATAATAAAATGATAAGCCCTTGAATAACTAAAAATTATAATGCAAGATATTATCCCAAGGTCCTTTTGATATTTATTTTGAACATGGGAGTGCCACATGGAAACTCCATGGGGATCTTAAGCTTTGACTCTTTTGACCCTGTGAAGAGTTTGTAGAGTGTTGATCTTCGTATGGGCTCCTTTGATCCATTGATTGTGATTTGAGTGATTGAGAAAGATTGTCTCGACAAACCAAAATATTTTTCATTGGGTCTCCTTCATTTTGTCTGACCAATCTTGCTTGATGAAGTGTAAACTATAGATCCTATAAAGAATCAAGATAATAAAGTTATATCTTGGGAAAATTTAAAAAAATTAGGCTAAAGTCTTTAGGCTAAGGTCTCATTTATGTTTAAAAACATGAATGAGGCTTTATGACTAGGAAATTAGGCTAAGTACCAAGAGGGACCATGAAACATAAAGTGAGGCTGAGCTTGGAAAGTAAGGGACCCTAAAAAATTAAAGTTAGACCTAGTTTTAAAATAAAAGGAATAAAGGAAAGTAAAATATAAAGGGACAAAACATGAATTTTATGTTAGGGATTAGTCATGTTTAAAAACATAATTAAGTTTTAGCATAAAAATTAAACTTATTTCATTGCATTTTTAAAAATTCTCCCACTAATTTTGCTCTTGTCAATTTTGGATTTAAACTAAAGGATCTAAGAAAGGGTTTTTGAAGGAGGGTTTTGAGTCATTTAGAACATGGATTTAATATTGAGTTCTTAAAGACCAGAGGCTAGTTAAATCCTGAATAAGGATTAATTTGTAAAATTCAAGTGTATTCCATTTGATGAGGGTCCCATGAAACCTGTAACCAAAGGATGAAGATCCAATGTTAGTAATTTTAGGCAAAGTTAAAGTAGGATCATGAATAAAAAGGACACCCTTATCAGGCATGGATGATATTCAAATATAAATAATCTTTAAAACATTTCAATTTTTTATTGTTAAGGTTAAAACTTGCACAAGGGTTCTTATTTTTTAGAAATGGGGGTATGTTGATCTCAACCAATGGTGACTTTCAAGGGAACATAGAAATATGTTAGAACTTAGAGACTCTAGTTCAAACAAATAACTAGGTCACTTATTCCACTTAACCAATTCCATTATTAAGGTTAGTTCATGGTTAAAACAAATCTTACATTGGTAGAGTTAGGATAAAACATCAAAACATAGCCTTGTTGTGTGTGTTATTTGATTCTAATTACTATTTTTCATGTGATTTATGGGACAACTTCTAGGTTTAAATTTTCTAATCATTAACCTTAACATGGAGCATGTTTGGATACTCATTAAACATCATGATTTAAGTATAGGGAAGGCTTGGACATTGATCTATTGTTATATCCCTGATAGAGATACCTTTGGCTCTACTCACGATCTTGCTCCATTGCTAGCTAGGCATCCATAGACCTCATGGATATTAATACATTCACCTTTTCTTGAAAATATTTTGATTTTGAAATAATATCTTGTTTTTGTATCTTTAGATATTTTGGCTTTTTAGCAAAGGTTGAGAGCTAGGATAGCTAGGTTTTAAGGATCTGGTCAAGTGTATGTTCTTCAGATAATCACCTATGGTTGGACCCCTTTTCCCAAGCAAGGATATTTTTTAAGTTCAAACATGACTATGTCTTAATAACTTAAAATTTTATTCTACATGTATAATTCTTCTTAAAACCAATTTTAGATCAAAAAAATGTTTAAGTCCTTATGAAATAGTTAACTTATTCATTAGTCCCTATTAGTTTTTTTTAAATTATATCATCAAGCTCATATTTCAAACCCATGGTAATCACCTGCTTAAGATCCATACCTAAATTTTTGAACTTGTGGATTTCTTTTAATAATAAAGTTAACTTTGGGTTGAGGGCTATCCAAAAGAACTTATTAGAAACAAGGAACAAAGCAACGTAGAGTAAACACACAACAAAAAACAAACACATAATTGAAAGAAACAAAATATGAAGAAAATTAAAATCAATTAAATATATACCAATTTATATGAAAACAAGGGAGATGAACAAAAAGGATAAAAGGGAACTATACTAGCCTACCTACACTAATTCTAACCATCCTTATAGATTTATTCCATGAATATCCTTGGTGGAGCAATAGAAAAGTAATGCTTGAGATATTTCCCATTGGTGGATAGTGTGAACTCTAATTATTATAGATATTTTAGATTTAAGGTGTTAGCTCCAAGTTTTTTGGAAATTTGATAGGGTCTAATCCACATAGGTGTGAATTTACCATGTTTACCATTAGGCTTAGATGCTTTGTCCCAAATAATAACTAAGCCTCCCTACTTTAACATCTTAATCTTTGATCACTTTTCAAACCACCTTTCTATTTTGGGTTGGTGTCTACTAAATTTAACAAAATATTCTTGTCGGGCATCCTCCATATGAACTATGTCAAGTGGCCTTAAGTTTGTAAATTCTTGGTCTTCTTCCATATACTCTTACATAAACTTGTAAGTTGGCATCGTAAGTGTGATGGGGAATATGGGATCTAGGCCATATAATAATAATAAGGGAGATGCTTGAAGGTCCTATTTTACTCTATTTATATCTATTTAAAGGGCATATTTGAGGAGACTATGCCATGTTCTAGGTTTGTCTACAACCGACTTCTTAATTGATTTCATCAAGTTCTTGTTCATTGATTTAGATACTCCATTATCTTGAGAGTAATGGTTGGATGAGAACTTGAGGATAATACCATTATCATATTCCCATTCTATCATTTATATGTATGTGAATGCATACCCATTATCACATATGAAAGAGAGTGGAGTCCCAAATCTGGTGCATATGTTTTCTTCTAAAAACATGATCACTTCTTTAGTTCTACACTATTTGGTAGCTAATAATTCAATCCATATGATGAAATAGTGACTATCTATCATAATGTATTTATGAGATTCTAATGAGTTATAATTTATGACCCCAATGAAATCCAACCCCCATTATGTAAAGGGTTTTTTAATCATGACTAGTTGTAAAAGTATGGCTACCTTTGGTTATTTTTTTATTAAAATCTAACATAAATGGCATTCCCTCACATGATTATGAGCATATTTAATGATGGTGGGCCAATAGTAGTCATCCCTAAGGATCTTGTGGGTTGTGGTTCTTCTAGATGGATTTCCACTTCCTAACTTTTAATGAAACATGCTCATGATCTCAGATACCTCTTCCTTGGATAAACATCTTAAGTACACACCTTCAAAGTTATTTTAATAAATGATTCCATTCATGATCAAATAATGAGATGATTTGAGCCTTAGGTCTCTTTTATTCTCCCTATTTAGTCCCATAGGAAAAGTGCCATTAATTAGTAAGTGAATAATGGGATCATACCAGCCATTAGGCTGAAAATTATATTGATCAACTTGCACAATACTTAAAAGTTTATATTAATCCACCTATTTTATGTTAATTTCAAGTAAATAGGTCTATGTTTACAAACTAAATAAGGATTTATATGGTCTTAAACAAGGTCTTAGAGCTTGGTATGACATATTAGATAAGTATCTATTGAGAAAGGCTTCACAAGAGGGATAGTTTATAGTAATTTTTATATCAAGATAGATGAAACTCATCAATTACTAGTAGTAGTATATGTTGATGACATAATATTTGGTTCTCACAATGAAAATTTGAGTAGAGAATTTATATATGCTATGAAGATTGAGTTTGAAATGTCAATGTTTAGAGGACTTTCTTTCTTCTTAGGATTACAAATTGACCAACTTAATGAAGGGACATTCATTTCACAAGAAAAATATATCAAATATATGCTAAGAAATTTTAACATTTTGGATTGTAATCCAATGAGTACTCCAATTATCACTAGATGTAAGTTAATTAAACAAGATGACTAACCAAAAGTTGATCAATCTTTATAAGGATCCATGATTGGAAGTCTCTTATACTCTACTAATTCTAGGCCTGATATCATACAAGTAGTGAGCCTTTTAAGAAGGTTTCAAGATGATCCCAAAGAATTTAACTTGAAATCGATCAAAAATATCTTAAGATATCTTAAGATCACAATACATTATGGTTTATGGTACCCCAAGAGTAAATAATTTACTCTAAAGACAAACACTAATGAAAATTTGGTAGAATGTGTAGATGATAGGAGGAGTACCAGTGGTGGTGTCTTCTCCATCGGTGAATGCTTGGTGTTTTATATAAGTAAGAAATAGGCATTTGTATCTCTATCAACTAAAAAAGTTGGGTATATAGATAATGCTTCTTATTATACTTAGGTAATGTGGATGAAACAAACATTGAAAGATTATAAGGCAAGACAAAATGGACCATGTCCTATCGATTGTGACAATACTAGTGAAATTAGTATCTCTAATAATTTTTTTATACACAAAAAAACCAAGCACATTACTATTATATCTCATTTATTAAGAGAAAAAGTAAGTAATAAAATTGTTAAATTAGAATATATGTCTAAAAAACAACAACTTGTAGACATTATGACTAAACCATTGACAATGTCCACATTTGAGTATCTAAGATTAAGCTTAGGAGTCATCTCATTATCCATGAATCATTACAAAGTAATTTGAGTAGGAGGAGAATATGTTTTCATATTGTTCTTATCATGAAGAAGGTCTTAGATTTATATATATGGAAATTTGTGTATGACATGGTTCCATGAGAGTGTTTTTGAAAAGGTTATAAACCATAATGGCTTGTAAAGGATAAAGGGAAATTGTTTTATTGCTATGAGATCCATATTGTTTGAAGTACTGTTGGTAGACCTAGTTCACTAAGAAGACTTATTGAAGATGATCTTTTTTAGATAGAGCATGGAGTTAAGTGGATCTAACTCAAATATTTTTAGAGACTTGAGGAGGTGTGCATGATGTTAGGGGGATCTTTCTAAGCTTTGTGAGTAGTTTGTTAGGTCCAAGGATTAAAGAAGTCCAAATTTACATTGGTGTATGTTAAAGGTGAAGCAATTGATTCATATGCCTGAAAGTATGTAAGTATCTTGATCATCTTAATAGTATTTGAATTCATGCATAATGTTGAGGAATGATTATTGGAATGTTGAGGAAGAGACCCTTTATCATTAGTGTCAAAGGGCGAGATTGTTGAGCATGGTCATTGATGTTTGGTTTCCATTGATGTCAAATACAGCATGTGCTATCAATGCATTAATGACAAAGTGATTATATTGATAGCTTGGAGAGATATCGAACATTTATAGGTCTATAAGGAAAAAGAATTTATGAGGCATACATAGATGTCTTGGTGAAGTTCTAGTATGTCACTTATTCATTTGGAAATAAAAACATGCATCTTATAGCTTAAAAGAATACACGTCATGTAGATATATATGAACCAAAAAGTTTGTGAGTTTAATTTAGGCACTTATAAAGTCAACTAAGGTCAAAGGATTTTATGTAAATGTTTTCAATAGTTCCAAGAAGGTACCATGAAAATTTGGACTCTTAAAGTGTTTTCTAGCTCAAGTTATAAACCTTTAAAGTTGTTCTTATAGATTGTGATGGGATAAAGACCATCAAGTTTAACTACATTGAAGCCTGAGGTCACTAGTCAGTAGATCCAATGGTGAGAATTCATTATCTATATCTTGGTCTAGTGGTACACATGAAGTCAAAATGTCAAATATTTCTAAGATTAAATACATTTGTGACAAGTGTCATAATCTCATTTAGTTGATAAAAGATCAACAGTTTGTGAGTGTTCATACAATTATAGATCAATGGTGTGGGTCGAGTCAAATGTGTAAAAGGCAAGTAGAGATTCCAAGTGGAACAATCATGGGAGATCTGATATAAGATTAATGGTGAACATTATAATATAAATACTACACTACTCTAAGGAGATTGATGGTGTGTATTTATCCACAGTTGCTAAGGATCATAAGATGAGATTAAAGTGCTCAATGTTTAGTGTCTGAATAGTGATCATTGCAATTCAAATATTCAAATTATGAGGGAAAATTAGTGCTTAGTTTTTGAGCTATATCTTTTGAACTAGGACAATTTTATTGAAATAAAAATCAAATATGTAAAGAACTTCAAGTTACATTTAGAAAATATAATTATAAGGTATGAATGTTTATACATGTGAAGATATAAAACTTTCAAGTTGACTATTTATTTGTTTAGGGTGTTACTATATACAGAATAATGTTTGAGAAATTTGTGCTTTAGAATAAGAATTTTTTGGTAAGATCAATCAACTGAAGATGTCTTAGAGATCATATGGAGTGGACCCATGTAATTAAAAGTGTTCTTATGTTCTTGTTTTTCTCAATGAAGTGCTTAATGGGTGAATAGGTCTCCATGAGACCTATAATGGCTGATAAGGCCTAATTGAAAGGTGTAGATCCTTAACTGTAACCTATAGATATTATGGTAAACCTTTATGGATGAATTTGATCTACATGTTAGCATGCTAGATGTCTTAAGGATTAAGGCAAGTATTATGGCTGACCTAGATGTTGATAGTCAAAAGACTCCATAAAATATATAGACCAAGGCAATGGTTTCTAGACTTGGATGTGTGCATTGAAATATCATAAGATAAAGATGAAGGAAAGAGATAAAATAGAGTGTGTTCAATGGATGGATTGAAGTATAGAGTAGATTTAGGATGAGTGAAGAATCTTAGAGTGATCTAAAAGGGTGTTGGGATGCATTGCGTATATGATAAAGTTTAAGTGTGTGTAATGAGTTAAAATAGAGGTGTTATACATTATTTATTCAATTAGATTGATCTACAATTAGAGTTTTAGAGATATTTATTTCATAGGTGTTGTGGTGTTCAACATCTAGAACTAGTGGGCACTTGTTCATACTTAGGGGTGGATTCTCCTTGTGAAGTGGGATCTTCACTAAAAGGTCTCATGTTTGTGATCATCTTATACGACAAGTATTCCATGTCTTTTTAGGCATGAGAGTGGGTTTTATTCCCTAAGAGGGTTTCCCACATAGATCATGTGTTATATGTGTGATCTTGAATCATATTTATTATTCATTGTTATGAACATCTTATATTATTTATGAATGATTATGGTCATTGATTAAGAGTTTTAAAAAATTAAAATTGAAGTTTGAAATATCACACATCAGTGATTCACCCCCCTCAGTGATTATACCTATAACAACCTCAAGTATGATTACATATTTCTTGGTAATCAAATCACCTTCATCATTTGTGTTTTATGTTGTGAATGCTTTAAAAAGCATGGAGTGATTCTCACTTAAGTTTAGATTTATTAGTTTTGTGTCCTATATACACAAATCCTAGGGGTGAGAAACTTTATACGATCATTTTTAGTTTGGTACCACATAGTGCGGTGTGAATTTTCTTATCTTAGACTGTAGATGTATTAGTTGATAATTCCTTTGTGTTAGAATTTTTTTATGTGGATTAATATTTTTCTTTTGGTTGTGGAAGTGGGTTATGATACTATACTGATAAGTTTGGTAAGTGAATAGTAATTTGTCAACATGGGTTGTAATGTTTATTTTTACCATATGAGGGTATGTAGAAGTTTTATTTTTGATATGTTAGTGTATATAGATAATATTTTTTACTTTTATCAAATATTGATGCTTTACATCTTGTAAGAACCCATCAAGACTCAATCTTTGAGTGTGTGCCCTAAGTGGTGCACCGAGAAAGGGGTAGGTAGATCTTTAGTGATTTTCAAGATTATTGTCCCTTATTTCCACATTATTACCAATATAATCAAATCTTAAAACCATTCCCTAAGCTATTACTCCTCCCTTGCACACTCCTCTAGTCTTTTTCCTCTTTCCATCCCTCTTTTCCTCACCTTGACCCCTTTTAGCCAATTGATTGTACTAGGTCAATTGGGTTAACCCTATATAGTTTTCATCCTCTAATTATTGTACATGGTTGATTAGGTTGACCCTATACTATTTGGGGTATTTTTCACTTGGAGTTTCATTATCCTTTTGACCGACCTAGCTCAAGACCTAGTGATTTATCTCCTAAAAACATATAGGGATGACTAGGTCAACCATATATAACTGACATATTTAAAATTATTTAGGGTGAGATCCACCTATAAATGAAATATCATTTACTCGTTATTTAAATATGCAATCAATAGTTATTATTCACTTTCACTTCTTTAAAATATGCTCTTCCACCATTCTACTTGAGGAGTCTTAGCTTAGGGTTTCTACTCAGAGAATATAGTCTTGTGGATAAGTCCTATATGTTTTTGAATTTCTTAGTTATCCTTACAAACCACAACAACATCTTGTGAATCCCATTTGTCAAAGGGAGAGATTGAGTCTTGATGGGTTCACATTTGGGGAAGTATATTATAACTTTATTCTCCTCTCTTTAGTAGATAAAAGTAGTATAAGTATTAGCTAAAATAATATTATTCTTCATATTTCATGTATTAGGGTCTTACTCATACTTAAATTAATTTATATTCTCCTATGCATGTTTTTATTTCTTTACTAATCCCCTTTATTGTGCCATAAGTTTTAGTGTGAACTAGATTATATTTACTTTTTGGTTTATTATAGTAGAGTAAACATTAAACATAGGACTCTTATAGGGTTATTACATGATTGTGTTAGATTGTAGGATTTGGAACCCTTCCTAGTATGGTGTATTGTGACAAGTGATCCCCTAAATGGGTGTAACAGATCCCCATATTAGTCATGCCCTTACTTAATAAATGTATTCCCAATTAGAAGTGTAGTTATGCTCTATCTTATCTAGTCCAAGATTAATTTATAAACATGATGCATTTCTGATTGCTTATATTTTGGTGAACCTAACATAAATCCTATCCCACCACTAGTTAGATTGTCTTCACATTTTCACTTTCTACTTAGTATTTTATTCACTTTGGCTTCACATTCATAATACATTCTAGTTAACCCAAAATGAATCCTATTGCACCACTGGTTTTATTTTATTCATGTTTTTACTTTATTCTTAATATTTTATTCACTTTGGCTTTACCTTCATAATACATTTTGGTGAACCTGAAGTGAACTAACCCTTGTAGTATTTTTTTATCTTATTTCATTTCTTTCATTCATCATTATTTTTATCATATATTTACCATACTAGATTGACTTTATTAACCAAGTATCTAACTTTTATGTATAAGATTTTAGTTACAGGATACTAGATCAACCTAGTTAACCCAGTACATGTTTTTAGCTTTATAGACATTTAGTCTAGACTACTAGGTCAACCTTGTACATTATTAGGCATTTGGTCTAGGCTACTATGTCAACCTAGTCAACCCTATACATTTTTAGGCACTCAAGAACAAGTTTATGTGAATCTTGATCAACCCAATCAACCTAGTTAGCAAATTTTGAAAGCATATATAAAGGTTATTCAATAATCTTCATGCTTTACATCTCTGATCCACCAAGGTTCCTTTCTATCTCTATATATCTTTCTTTATAGTCTTTCCTTTTACAATTTGTAGTATTTAAAACTACCCCTACATAGTCAACTGGATCGATCGTATCGACCCAATTTTATGTTCTATGTTATATCTAGATAACTAGGTCAACACTACCAACCCTATTCATTTTTAGACAATTCTTTTGTAGTATAGTGTTGACAATGTCAACCTTGTTCTATATCTTATGCATACATTGTTTACTATATCAACATTGTACCTTATTTCAAAGTTTAAATTAACCTTATATATTACTAATTAGTTCACACTTTATTTTCTTATTGCTTAAATTCTTAGAATAGATCACATATCTTAATTATATGTTTTTAAATTAATCATTTAGTTTCACTATTTTCTATTTTATGCACACATAACCAAATCACAAAATCTAAACAAGCATTTTAACATTTGTCTACCCAAAGCCAACCTATTTGGATTTCATCACTAAGGGGGAAGCTAAATTAATAGTCTAGTCAAGTATAAATCATGGTTAATGATATATTATATCTAAAAACCCAACACCCTTATTGCTATAGTGTGTGAATTGAGGGTGTAGGCCCTAATACCAAGCCTATATTATTACCACTATAGTCTCTTTCAATACATACTACCTAAAACCATTCTTAGATTACTAGTTTAGTTCCTTTTTATAGCCAACTTCCCATCACATTTAAAATCATATCTTAATAATATAATAAACACTAAGGTTGACCAATTAATTAAATCTTTACTTTCTAAGTTGATTTATTTCTCTTTACTCAATTGTATTTTGCATTGTAAAAACTTGCATTAGCCAATGTTGGTGCAAGGTTTTATGTTGTGTGCCTCAATTAGATTGGCTAGAGTTAATCCAATTGAATATTTATTTCCTTTCATCTATTTCTTTTCAAATTGCTTGAAAACATTTATCTTTTTTCATTTCATACCCTATTATAGGCTTCTTAATTAATTTATTGGGTCAACCCAATTGACCTTGTACCCTTTTCCAGCATTTGTTCACTATATTGGATCAACCTAGTCAAACATGCACTATTTTTAGACTATATTTTTTATTTTTATAGCCTTTTTTCATTGTATTAGATTAACCCAATCAACCTTGTACTATTTATAGACATTATTTTGTATGCTTGGTCAACCTAGTCAACCTTATACTACTTTTTGCCTTCCCTATTTATCAATCTAGTTCCATATTTCTCCTTATTTGCATTTTATTCATCTCTCTTTAGTCATAATGAAGTATCCTATCAAAATATTATTGGATATCTTTAATCCATTTATATACTAAATGGGATTTTATTTCTCCCTCTCTTTTTCTCCCAAGAGCACCATCTCTCTTGGGTCACTTCTTCTCCTCCTTCATTCATGAACTATAATATGGTGCAAATAACACCTCAAGATGATGTTGATGGATCTAATCCTTTCTTTATGAAGAAACATCTCTTCTTCAAAATATTCAAACTAATGTGGGATTAATTGATACAATTTTACTTAACAATCCCACTAATAACCCTTCTTTTAGTAAACCTCCCCCTAACACTAATTTTGGGAGTGCTCCTAACAACAACAAGCCACCTCCTGATACAACTCAACCTTTAACCCAAGTTCTCTAAAAAATGAATATAATGCACAATTATAACACCAAAAAAAGATGTAATTTCAATAATATTTAATTAATGTGGCTAATAAACCTCTAACTATGCATCCTTAAGCTAATCCTAGTTTCATTCCTCCACCTCTTTGAAATGCCTTAGGTAATGTTATTCCTCAACTCATAATGAATAAAAATATGCTTAAAACCATTAAAAATGAGCCTTTATCTCCCTTTATTATATCCATTGATATTGGTAACATATATTTAACTATCAAATATTATGGTACTAAAGACCCTACCTCATTTCTCAAAGCCTTTGATGACCTTTATAAAGAGTGGATTTAAACTAATACCTTCGCCACAACTAAAATCTTAGTGAGACATTTAAATGGTGATGTATTATAATGGTATAATCAACTTCCCCAACATTATATTTGTCAACTTAAAATATTTGGTCAGTCCGTTGGTTAAAGAGTTTCAACACAATGATCTTCCCAAAAATTGCCTTAGTCACTTCATCAATGTTAAACAACCTCCCATTGAATTAGATCATGAATTTATCAAAATATGGAAATCATTGGCCGATAAATATGACCATAACATTACTAATGATAACTTAATCAAACTCTTTATCATAACTTTAACTCCCACTCTTCAATATAAGGTTTGAACATTTGCTCCCCAAATGTTTAATGAAGCTCTTGACCAAGCTAAACATCAAGACTTTCTTATGAAGTAATTTGAACATAATCCTAAACTTATTAGAGTATATTTACAAAAATATAATTATATCACTAGTAATACCACATGAACCAAACTAGGAGTTTTTAAAATTGATATTCCTTCACTTTCTCATACACTGCTTTTGGTTCAGTAAATGAAATATTTTTTACCACCCTCAAAACCTTTCTTCTATCCCAATGTTCCTCCTAAATGGTATGAACCCATCTATTTTTTTGGTTCCATGATGACATTAGGCATTCTCATTAATCTTGTATAAGGTTCACTAAATTTGCTATCTAATATACGTTTAGTTATTCATTCAATCATGAAGCTATGATAAATCTTCATTATCAAGAATACACTACTGCTTTTCAAAAATGACAAGATTATAATGCTTCTACCTTAAATAACCAAAAATATTCTTCAAATAATCAATCAAATACCAATTATATTTGTGAAATTAATGCTGATTATGACCAATATTTTAATAATTCTTAATATGTCAATACTGCTAAGGTCAATTATCATCATAAACTGACTCACAAAGATCATGTTACCAAGCCTACGAAGCCATCTTTAGAGGAAAAAATTATTAAAGACACTAACACTACTGATACTTATTTATAAGCTCAAGAAGAAACATCTCCTCATTTTGATCTTCCAACCACATCTACTCCTCCAAAGTCTAATTTACCTCCTAAACCTTGTGTTGGTTCTTCTAAGTTACATTGGAACTTTCTTAAAGAAATCAACTTTATATCTTGTAATATTACATTTATGGAGATCGTTATTACTTATCTTTATCATCGTAAGTTTATTATGCAAAAAATCTAAGAAATTGAAGATCCATCCTCCTTAGATGAAGAATCACCTTCTATTGAATCTCAACCTACCAATGTAAATACCATTGAAACTATGTGCCCCTCTTTTAAACCCTCTATTAAATTACTTAAAGAGGACATAATCAATGATGAAATTAATTTTCATGCTGATGATCCACCACTTTTTATCAAAGTCTCCATTAATAAAACTCTTATCTAAAAATTTCTAGTTGATGAATCTTATAATATTAATTTAACATATTTATGGCTCATCTAATAACTTGATTATAATAAGGATCATCTCAAGTAAACCTATCTTACTTGTTGTGGGTTTGATAAGACTAATAAAAAGCCATTTGGTTACATTTGGATTCTATTAACCATTGGAACAAAGACTATTTTAACCAATCTTATGGTCCTTAACTTACCCCTATATTACAACGTACTCCTTGGTCATCCATAAAATCATCAAATCAGGGCTATTGCTTCTTATGGTAGTCAATGTATTAAATTATTACACAATGGAAAATGATATAACCATGAAGTTGATCCCAATCCATGGAGCATTCAACTTCCCAATCCTAAATCATGATATCATATTCCTACCATTCCTAAAATCTATAGTTCTCCTTTACCTGAGTTCATCAACATGAATCTTGATCTAAAATTTACTCTTGTGGATTATGATGATGATGAGTCTAATGATTTACAACATAATTGTAATAATACCAAATTACGTCCCTAAATTTCACAATGGCTTCCTCCTACTCTATTTACTAGGGATCATATTTTTCCTCTCATTGATGAGATTACCAAATTTTCCCCTCCATGAAATGCTCAGGATCCTTCTTTACATGAAGATGTTTTCACTTACAATGATTTTATAGTGGCCAAATTATTTAAAGATCCTCTCATCATGTCTCCTCATACATTCATTAATATCAATATTTCACCCTCTTACACTTCACCTAATTCTCAATCATGTACAATTTATCCAACATATAATGATAATTATATAATGGCCCATTCTCAACCTAGAGACTTGGATGTCTAACATTATCAAAAAACCTTACCCCAAATTCATGATTTTAATTAGGATATTCATACCAATTTTGTGTATCATAGCTTAGATCCAAAGGGCCATGTGCCTCTTGCCAATTCTCCTCTTATCAATACTCCTTGAGTGGTAGATAAAATTATACCTTCTAAACCACCAAAAGTTTTTATGTCTCCTTTACCACCTATCGATCAAATCATTGCCTCTAATCCTTATCCCATTACAAAGCCACTAATATTCTAATATATTCTATTATATCTACTTTTACTTCTAAAATTACACTTGATGTTAAGGAAACTGATGTTCATTAGATACATTCTAAGTATGATCACCATCAAAATCAAATTCTAGATCTTTAAGTATATGTCAAGTATTATCATCCTCTTCCTACCTTGCCTAGTGAAGCAACTATCCTTGAGTTAATTTATGCTTGAGAATCTCAACTTCCTTGGTAACATCATAAACTTGGAAATTTTAAGACAAACTCTTTGCTTTAAAAACTTAGTTACTAAAATTAATCCTAAAATAAATAAAATTTCTACCTTACCCAATGCACCATACCACTTTCAAGATGACAATGCCATGTTTATTAAATAATCCACCCACATCAAACATGCTAATCCATCTTTTCCTCAACCAATTACTATCTCTCATGAATTCTCACCTATTAATCATGATAATTTAAGTTTATTTTTTGACAAATATCATGAAGGTTTTTCTTGTTCCTATCAGGGCATACCTGACATTTACCCTAAAATTATGGTGCATAAGATCATTAATTATCCTAATGCCAATCTTATGAATCAAAAACAAATAAAATTTATGCCTAAATTTTCCACTTTATGTCATAAAGAAATCATCAAATTACTTTATGCTAAATTTATTAAACCAATGGACGATTTTGAATGGGTCTCCAATAATGTTCCTATTCAAAATAAGGTCACTATGGTCATTTGAATTTGTATTGATTTATGTAATCTTAATATTTCTTATCCTAATGAAAACTACCCTTTACCTTAAATAGATGTCATTATTGATTCCACAACTAGTTACAAAACGTTATCTCTTATAGATGGCTTCTTGAGATACAATCAAATTCACATTACCCTCAAAGACCAACATAAGACTACTTTCACCATAGAATGGGGCACCTATTTCTATGTCAAAATTCCCTTCAATATTAATAATGTGAAATCCACTTACCAATGATAAATGACTCACATCTTTCATGATCTCATTCACAAATTTTTTGAAACCTATGTGGATGATTTCATTGCTAAATCTAAACATTATAAGAATCATCTTTCTGATCTCACTATCATCTTTAATTGTCTCCTTAAATATAAAGTTAGGCTCAATCCTTACAAATGTGTCTTTGGAGTCACATCTAGAAAAATTTAGTATTCTTAGTCTCTCTCCATGACATCGATGTTGACCTTTCCAAAATTAGTGTTATCATTAACATGCCCATTCCTCATTCTATTCCTAGCATTCATACTTATTTAGGAAAACCTGGGGCAATTTGATGATTCATCCCTAAAATGGCTTATCACATCCACTCCATAAATTATCTTATCAATAAAGTTACTACTTTAGAATGGATGGATCTATGTCAAAAATACTTTTATAATATGAAAGAGTCATTACTTCATCCACCTACACTTCATCCTCCTTCCAATGATACAAATTTGATTCTATATACTTCTTCCATACCTATTTTAGTTTGGTCAACGTTTTCCCAACAAGATGATATGGGAAGAGAGTATACTATCTATTACATTATTTGAGGCACATTATACCAAAAATTAAACTTGATTACCTTGCTATATATTTTACAACTAAAAAGCTTCACCACTACATGCTTTGCCAAACTACTTATGTATTTGTTCATTCCATCCCCTTTCATCATTTATTATCCAAATCATTTCTTCCTAGATATAGAATTGGTAAATGGATGGTCCTCCTTATGGAATATTATATTTTCATCATCATTCAAAAAGTTATCAAATGGAAAATCATAGCTGATCAATTTGCTTTAGATCCCATGCCAGCCACTTGTTCTCTTCAATATGATCTTATAGATGACAATATCATTTACATTGAAGGTCTTAATCAAGATATTTATCTCAAAGATTATTTTCATAGCTTTAACACTGATCTTGAAGCCAATAATCTTAATAAATCCACTACTCCCTTTGGTACTATTAAACTAAAAGTATTTATCAAGAAGCTCCCTAAAATTAATGTCAACTTGCATGAAGATACTTATACCCTTCACTTTAATGGTGATAAATGCCTTCAAGGAGCTAGGGTGGGTTGTATTTTCACAAGTCCTCTTAACAAGATCATTCCTTTAGCTTTTCATTTCACCTTTGATGTCACCAACAATATGGCTGAGCATGAAGCCCTTATCTTAAGCATGCAAGCTACTCTTGATTATCAATGTAAAAGTGATAAAATCATTACATATCATCAAATTATAACCATTATTACTAAGGATTTCATCTCTTTCACTATTTAACCTCTTATTAGAGATCAACATTCCATTGTTTATTCTTTTACCTCTTCAAACTCTATCTTTCATCCACACTAAGTCCTTTATGATTCTAATTTTCTTATATAAATAAGAAAATCTCCATCTTCAACTCAACCACTAGATTTACTTATCTACCACATCAAGGCAATTACTATTTGATAACACCCATGGTACCAAGACATTATCCAATTCTTAGAACATTAAACTTATCCTCTTAATTTAGACTCTTGTGAAAAGACACACATTTGTAAACAAGATTTTAAGTATGTATTTAAACTCAACATCCTTTATTATCATAATGCTAAAGGTACCTTATTATAATTTTTATGCAAGATGAGGTCCCTCCTCTTCTTTAAAAAGCACATGGAGGCATTTGTGATGGCCACTATAATAGATATACTACAACCTAAAAATGCCTATGTATGGGTTACTTTTGGCCTACTCTTGAAAAGGATGCAATTAAATATACTAAAAAGTGTAATATTTGTTAGCTTCATGATGATCTAGTCCATTTAACTCTAGCTTAACTTTAAAATATCAAATCTCCTTGGCCATTTCCCACATAAGGATTTGATCTCATTGGAAAACGACCTCACTCTGAAGATGGGCATGTCTTTATCATCACCACTACCAAATATTTTACCAAGTGGGTAGAAACCATGCCCCTTGTTAATGTCACCAGTCCTTCCATTTCCAAATTTATTCTTAACCAAATAATTTTTTACTTTTGTGTTCCCCATACCATAATTTTAGTTAATGGTGGTAATTTCAAAAACAAACATATTAAATAACTTTACAATAAATTCAAGATAAATCACAAATTTTCCATGCCTTATCATCTACAATATAATAGCCAAGATAAGGCCACTAATAAAATTATCAATGAAATTCTCCAAAAGATAATATGTGAAACCTACACAAATTGGCATCTTCATCTTTACCCTACACTTTGGGCCTATTAGTCTAGCATACACACTACCACTAGGGCAAATCCATTCTCTCTAGTATATGGTTTTGAGTTAGTTTTTCCTTTAGAATTTGAGCTTCCCTCTCTTCATATATCTCTTCATGGTATTATTCTCAATGAATAATTATGAAAATATTGTATTCATGCCCTTGATCTACTTGATGAACATCACCATTCTACCTTACAACATAACCACCAATATAAGGCTCACATTGCTAGACAACATAACAAATATGTTAAAGTCCTCACATTTAATGTTGGTGATCTTGTCCTTAAATTAGACTACACCCATGATAAAGAAGGTAAATACACATAAAAAATTTTGGGGCCCATATTTAGTCAAAGATATTCTTGGTCCAAGCACCTACCACCTTCAAACTAATAAAGGCCATATTTTTAAAGAGCCCACCAATACACAATTCCTCAAAAAGTACTTTGCCTAAACATTTCATTCTTTTAATTATTTATATCTATATCTATCTAACACTTTTTATAGGTTACTTATATGGGTCTCTCCCTCTAGAATAATTTCCTTCCTTTCAAAAACCATTAGTCCTCCATTTTAGTCTTTGGCTTTGTTATGTACCATAGTCTTCTTTATCTTCTTGAATTTTCTCTTTTGACACCCATTGGGTTTTATTTTGTGAGTTGATTTGTAAGACCATGGATAGGACTCAATATTCCTAAAACAAATGCCATATTTTTATTACCTTATTTTATCTCACTTGCTTGTTGGCATACCTTGGATTTTTGTTTTATGAAGTTGTAGTGTAAGATCATGGATAGGACCCAACCCTCATAAAATTATCATCTTTTTAAATCCTTGTTCTCAAAATTTAGATGTTAATTCTTTTGGTAGATGGAATTTTCATAAACAATCTATGTTATCATAGTTTCCTCCATTTCCCTCATTCTTATGATAAGGAATCACACTTTATTGTTATTGTATCCCTTTTTTCCCCATGTCACAATTTTTACAATTTGAAGTCATTCAAATTATTCCATGTGTCATTCCTCTTGATTTCCCCTTTCCTTTCACTCCACATTAGATAAAATAAGGTTATATTAAATAAAACACTTTCATTTTACCTAGATTTACAAGTCTTTTAGACCCCATGCTCTTTGAAGTTCTCTCTCTTAGAAACCTTGTCCTAAGTATTCAAATAAAAGTAATATTTAGCACCCATGTTTGGTTTTTAATATTTATATGAAGGAGGAATAGAGAAATCCATCAACAAAGTTAAAATACAAATCATTTGAAACAAAAGGCAATGATATTCAAAAGGCAACATATAAATCTCAAAAGTCAACATCACACCAAAAGATGTGATTACAAGCACATCTCCTATCTCTAATAAAATATTAAACTCCACAGTTGGTCTCACATAGAGTCAAGGTCCTTTAGGGTGTGGTAAGATATTATATTAGAATAGGGGAATTCAAAAAACTCTATAGTGCTACCTACTTTCTCATGCAAGTACATAATCTTCGTAGTAGATCGACGACTCTGTAAGGGGTCTTAAGGAATGGGGAACACATTGTGGGAAGCTAGGTCCATTTTAATTTTCATGCATATATTCTTAATGGGATGATATATATACTTCATTTGTTGACCTAAAACTTGTGTAGTTAAGAGAATTTATTTATAGTCCTTAAGGTCAAAAGTCCTCTTGTTTTGATAAACCTAATCTGAGTGTCTTGACTTCAAAAAAGTGTTCCTCTACCTTGGTTTTTTCTTCATTCACCCCTCCACCCATTTAATAGCCTTCCTTGATAGAAAAATTATGATTCCAGATCTATTTTCCTTTCATCTTTAATTCTTTCTTCTTCACATCTTAAAAACATGCTGGCACTACTTTGTTTTAGTTGTATCTATCCTTAGAGAGAAATAACATGTTTGAGAAATTATGGATTACTTCTTTCTTTTTCACCATGATTTTACATTTATAGACTTATCTTAATTTCCTTTTACCATTTATTATTTGTTTTACTATCCTACTATTATGGACACTTGAGTCATACCCTTTTTTCATTTTTGAGTTAGGTTGGCTTGTTACTTCTCACTCATCAATGTTGTTTTCCCTGTTCTGCACCTTTTTCCATTGTTGAGTGAGATAAGGATTGTTACTTCTCAGTCATAAATGTTGTTTATACCATTTTTTTATTATTTTATCATTAATTTATTTTATTACCATCATTTTTGACATGTATCCTTAGTTTTTCTTGGTGAGTTTTCCTTTCTTACTTAAGGTTTACTTGTTTGAGTTTCTAGGTCTTTAGTAGCCTTGGAATTTTAGTTACCTAATTTACTCTTGTTATTTGACTTGGTCATTTTGTCTAACATAACACTTATCTACCTAGCTTACTAAATTTCCCAAGTATGTCCCATCCTCATATCACTAGTTATCTTGGATTTTTTTGCAATCACTTTTGCTCTTTAGTTTTGTATTCTTAGGTTTATTGAAAGCAATCTCTACACCCTCAACAATCAAAAATAAAAACAATAGAAAACCACTCAGTGATAAAGGTAAGTCAAGGTACACATTGCATTTACTCTTTAGTTATTTAATTTTTAGTCATTTAATTTTAGTTATTGTTTATTTAAAATAATGCAACTTTTTTTTAGCATCAACATTATGTGTTCTTATGTTCTTTCTTAAAGCACCATCCCTTTTTTCAGCTTAGTGACTCATGATGAGGTTAGAGTGGTGAATATGTATACACATAATATTTTTAACTTTTATCAAATACTAATACTTTACATCTTGTAGGAACCCATCGAGACTCAATCTATCAAAGTGCATACCCTAAGGGGTGCATCAAGAAAGGGGTGGGAAGACCTCTGGTGCTTTACAAGATTGTTGTCCCTTTTTACCATATTATTACCAATCTAACTAGATCTTAAAACTATTCCCTAAGCTATTACTCCTATTTTTCATACTCCAGTCTTTTTCCTTGTTCCATCCCTCTTTTCCTCACCTTAATCCCCTTTAGCTACTTGACTATACTAGATCAATCGGGTCAACCCTATATAGTTTTTAGCCTCTAGTTACTATATAAGGATGACTAGGTCAACCCTATACTATTTTGGGTATTTTTCACTTGGAGTTTCATTAGTTGCTCGATCGACCTAGATCGAGATCTAGTGATATATCTCCTAAAAACATATAGGTTCAACTAGGTTAACCCTGCATAGATGACATATTTAGAAGGATTTATGGTGAGATTTTCCTATAAATACAAGATCATTTCATAATTATTTTAATATGCAATCAAGAGTTATTATTCACTCATGCTTCTTGACAATCTACTCTTCCACCATTCTACATAAGGAGTCTTAGCTTAGGGCTTTTATGTGGAGAATCTAGTCTTATTGAGAATTCTTGGATGATTTTACCTTTCTTAGTTATCATTACAAACAAAAAAAAGTTATTACAAATCCCGTTTGGCCAAAGGAGAGATTGAGTCTCAATGGGTTCACATTCAGGTGAGTATATTCTAACTTTCTTTCCTCTCTTTAGTAGATAGAATTAGAATAAGTATTGGCTCAAATAATATTACTATTCATATTTCATGTATTAGTGTCTTACTCATAATTAAATTAATTGAGATTCTCCTATGCATGTTTTGATTTCTTTACTAGCCCCCTTTATTGTGCCACAAGTGTTGGTATGCACTAGATTAGATTTACTTTTTTATTTATTAGAATAAAGTGAACATTATACCTAAGACACTTTTAGGGTTGTTGCATGATTGCGTTAGACTATAGGCTTTTGAACCCTTCCTATCATGGTGTATTGTGACAAGTGATCCCCTAATCAGGTTTATTTAATCCCCATATTGGTCATTATCATGCTTAACAAATGTATTCCTAATCAAAAGTGTAGGTATGATCTATCTTCTTCAAGCTAGGATTGATTTATAGGCATGATGCATTTATGATTACATATAGTTAGCTCTCTAATTTCCACTTATGAATTTTTAGAGTAACTATTTTATCTAAATTGTAAACTTGACAATGAGGAGTGGTGAATCTTGAATTTATATTAATTCTAATCATTTATAATTATTATATTATTATATACCTTTGTTTAAACTAATATTATTCTCTTTTTTTAAGCATGTTATTTTGAAGAGTTATTTATTATGTACCTTTTGTCAGGATAAAGTAGGGTATGGGATGTGCAGAACATCTTAGTAGTCTAAAAGGGTTGAGATAAAATTTTAACTTATTGTGTACTAGCTGAAAAAGTAGGGAGATTTTGTCTTGCTTGTTCCTTTATAAGGTTTTAAGGATGGTTTGATCTTTAGTATTTGTATTTTATGTTAATTTTAACAATATTTATTCTTAGCTATGAATATAACACAATAGGTTGATTAGTGAAATATGATATTAGTTATAATATTAGAGTGTCAACTTATTACAATTAAAAAGTGATTGTATGGTTTTTCTTGTATGTATGTTGGTAAATTTGGAATTATTTAGCATATAGTATTGATTTATATGATATGTTAGTATAGAATTATGATTCATTGAACCTTGTCCACATTTTGAAGATCATTGAGTCATGGAGACCTAAAGGAAGAGTGGTGAATTAAGAACATGAGTACTAAGTAATAGGAATGGATCCTAATTAGCCTCACATTAACTCAGAAGTTATAGAGTTTGGATTTGACAGATAGACTTGTCAAATCTAGGATTTGACAAATCAACTTGTCAAATTTAGTCATATGTCTATATGCATGTATATTATTTAATGGTTATTCATTAATTATGTATATCCTGGAAATGTAGTAGTTCAAGTACCTATTCATCATCATTCTTGTTAGGAACTCCATAGAGTAGTGGTAGCATTGACATGTTATAACTATTAGGATATATGCAGAGTAGAAATAATATTAAATAATATACATCATCCTTACCAAGATCCCTAAATAATTTTCTATGAAATTATAAAAATACTCTCTAAGTTAGAAAGATGTGTAAAGGGGCTAGAAGGTTTTGTGGAACTCTCCTTGGCCATTTGTTTTTGGATTTTGTGATGATATCATCTGCTTCTGGTAAAGTCAATAACATTTTCACTAAAGTTTTAGATCTTAGGATGGTCATGATAGAACAAATTAGAGTAATTGCCACTCAAAAGATTTATTTGTGTAATAGATAAGTGCCAAAATGCAAGGTATTCTAATACCTATACTATGAAGATAGGGCTACTTAGAGGACTATGATGATTTATATAGGCTAGTTCAACATTTGTTTTCATGATTTGATATTAGATACTATGTTTTTATTCTATTAAACTCTATTTATTATTTTGAACTATTATATGAATATGTATTATCAAGATGATGAATAATTTTAGGGGGGGAGGATATTACATCCTAATTTTATCCTAAGTAATATAACCTCTAAATCCATGGATTATTATGGTTATCATGTGATTATTATTGATTTGATTTGAACTTTATGATAGATAATAGTTATAGGATAGTTGTATGCTAATTAATATGCATAATGGATTTATTATATGATAGTTATAATTACTTATTATATACATTATAGATGTATATTTGTTAGTTATACATCATTAGTTTTGATATATATGATGATTCAGACTAATTACCTACTTATCATGAGGTGGATGCAAGATTGATTTTTCCCTTAGAGCATGATGGAGGGAGAGCATCATCAGAGAGGATGACATATATGAGATGATTAGGGGATGACAAAAGAACTTTTAGTAACCAAACACACACCATAGTAGAATAACTTGTTTAAATCTTTGTGATTTAATTTTTTTAAGAATATTATTGTATTATTCCTAATTTAGTTAAAGGGTTTAGATTGATAAATCAGTAAATAAATAGACACTAATTAAGCTACTAATTTATGAAATTTATTGGTAATTAGAGATTTTCTAAAAATAGTAATAAGAGGGAGAAAATAAGACTTGGCTTAAACTATGTTGATCTGACTAAGACAAGATCTAATATTCACTGTGTAGGATTAGGACAATATCACAAACAAGATTCTAACTTTCATTTTTTGATTGGATAAGAGTGTTGAAAGTGGATAGGAGTGGCACCAACATTGTAGTCCTTGTCTATAATTGTTGTCTTGGAGATCTAAGGTTTTTGGGTTTTGTTTGGTAGGTTTGTATAACCTTGTGTTTAAAGTTTTAGTAGCTAAAAGTCTATAGAGATCCATATAAAGTAAATTTTCTCTTCAAACCCTATCTTCCATTATACTTTGACCAATTTAGATTAAGAGGGTGGGGGGTTAGTATGGATCCACACCCTTTATGTAGGAAAGTTATTTACATACTAATACTCTTAAGAGAGATCAAGCCATATGTAGTTACCCCTTTGAAAGTTCTTGATGAAATTGTGATATGAGAATGTAAGGAAATGTTAAATTGGGTATGCTTGAGATGACTAGGGACTAGTGTAAGGATTAAAATAATCTATAAATAGTATTGGATGGTTGTATGTAAAGAATAGGAAAATTTACTTGAGTAGTCTTGTTTGTATTCTTGCTTGCTTTGTGATATTTTCCAAGCCTTTCCAAATTTTCTTTGAATGGGATTTTATAAGGATCTATTGGTCATAGATTGAATTTTATCACATTAGGCCAGTAAGGATAAGGATGGGAAATCAAAAGGAACTAACCATTAGGGCTAAAATGAGGCTGGACAATAGTGCTAAAAGTGGATAGGAGTGGCATTGGTGTTATAGTCATAGTGTGGCACTATTGTCCTAAGTAGATAAGACTTAAGGGGATGGATTGGTCATGAAAAAAATGGTCCAAGCTCAATTGGGATCAAGTTTCAAAGGCTACTAATGACTAAGAATTAGTGAAAATAAGCTTGAGAGGTCATGAGAGTAAGTAAGAGGGACCTATGGGTTGGGCATCATTAGCCATGCTCAAGTTACCAATTTTTGCATTTTATATGACTACATTTGCCCCCATTTTATTTTAGTGATGCAACAAGGTGAAATAATAGGATAAAGGAAAAATATAAAGCATACCTGAACTTACCTATAAGGGTGAAGATCATGAAGCTATTTTGATGTTAGCTATGCATAGACAGAGCATGTTGTGAAGTGTGAATCTATAAGATAAAATAGAAAGTAGATCAATTCTTACTAGATATGTTATATCTAAAATGAGAATGTACAAAGCTAAGTAAGAGAGAGAAGAAGATAAAGGAATGAATACACCTAACTAAGTATGTGAACCAATATAAAACCTAATTTGACATTGAGTGATGTTGAGTAATAATAGATGTGTGCTAAATTAAGAGTAATAATATGAACAGAGCTGAGTGCTCAATTCCCTAAATAGTGGTTCAAAAATGTGAAAACTATCCCTTTAGCTCCATTATCACCCACTAAGTGAATCTAGGTGGTCATGCATGTGTTGATAAATATTTGGACTATGTGTCCAATCCTTTTGAATAGGTGGCTCAAGAATACAAAGGCTAGCTAGACCTTTGGCTCCAACATTGCCCCTATGAAGTGAAGCTATGAACTGATATCGATATTAAATGTTTGTCATATGAGATGGATCCTAAATCCCATGAATGTATTGTGATATAAAAATGTTGTTATGGATATAAAAATATATGTTGGAAATTAGGCCACCCTTTGCCACTCTAGAATATGGAGATTATGCTTATGTGAAAGCCACTCCAAAACTAAAAATCTAGTTTATGTGGAAGCCACTCAAGAACTTAGGAACTCAAAAATGTGGAGGATAAGATTATATGAAAACCACTCAAAAATTATTCCAACCACCTATAGACGGAATAAAGAATGTAACTACTAAGAATGTTTAGGCAATGCTAAACTAGGAAATAAAAGAAACAAATGTGCCATGCACATTGGCCCTAATCACTAATGTATGGAACATGGATTCTAATTTGTAAATTATACCAACTACCATATCTAAAAATTTAAGTGAGAGCCATCATGGTATGCATGATTCCCCCAATATCTAGATTCTTTGATCAAAATGTGTACTGAAACTACTAATTCTAAATTGGTTTGGCTATGTAAATCTATATATGAACCTACTTTTATACCTACTTCTAGAAATTTTGGTTTTTATATTATTTGGATAAGAGTGCTAGAAATATATAGTAGTAGTACCAATGTTGTAGTCTAGTATTGACACTATTTTACTTTTCCAAATATGATGACTATTCTATATTCTTAACTATTTGTTTGGTCTATTCTGACTAGTTTGATATCTGATTACTATTCTAAGTATTTTGAAACTATATTTTTTGGTTGATAGGAGCTCTAATCTCTATGACAAAACCCCTATTTGTTTTCCCCTGTTTTGAGGTTAGGATTAGAGACCTTATAATGACTTCCCTTAGAATAAAGAGTCTTGCAAGTGTGTTATGCTAAAAAATATATGATATAGCAATGATAATTGACAAGATATCTCAAGATATAACATGTTTTATATTTGAGATATTGTTAAATCAATAGGGGTATGCCTAGATATATATAACAATGTAATAGTATTTTAAATGTACTAAACTAGAACTAAAAGTGTTAGTTATTAATTATTAGTTGTCATGGAAGGATAGAGCATGATGTCCATCATGGAATAAAAGAAGTAAGATAATATGTGATTTAGATCATGTCATTTCAAAAAATAAAAATCAATCAATAAATAAGCACATAAGGCAAGAAGTAAGAAGCATACAAGAGTGGCTAAGGGGTGAAGAAAAAAAGGGACATGGGTGCATGTCACTCAAACTAGAATGCAAGAATACAATGCATGTTCAAATTCCACATACACATATAGTTAAAACAAGTAAGTTGTCATGAAATAAATAATCACATATAAGAGTATAGGTAAGAGACATTGGAAATTTTCCAAAGGCACACACATGAATAGAAGCAAAGGACATTAGCAACAGTCCTAAGCCACATAAAGGAAATAAATAGGAATTGATAAATGCAATCACATCAAGCTATTTTAAGAAATAAAAGAAAGCATGTAATAAATAGAAATATAATCACATCTAAATAATCAAATCAAGAGGGAAAGAAATCAAGACATGTTAGTACAAGACTAGGTATATGCTAATAAATACACAAGTTTTAAATACTAGTGAGTGTTGATAGAGTAATCTGTGTAAGCTAGTAAATAATGTACATCAACATGATAACTAGAGTGTGTGGTGTATAAATGACATAACCTGGATGGTGTATTCATGTAGAAGATTCCCCCATGGGGAAGATATATCAATGTGCATCTTGGATGCAAGAGTAGGATGCCCCCTCAATAGATAGAGTAAAGCAATCAAGGGTTTAGAAGTCACTGCACACACTCAAAGAAGATCAAGTGAAACATGGTAATGTATATAAATTGGCAAACAATAGCATATAATAAAAAAATTAATTATAGCATATTAGTATAAATGTAAAGCATAGATAATTTATATAGTCAAAATATTTTTGGTATTTTTGACATTTGAATGTTTTTAGATTTTGGAATTTTGTATTATTTTTGGAGTTTTTGATATTCTGAATCTATGTACATTCAAGAAAAAGAAACTATTTATAGGTAAGATGGGAAAGGATGATACTAACTAATGAATGTCATGGGAGATTACCTATCATGGTATCTTATATCAAGGAGAGGAATTGTGTGTGATCATGAAACACAATGGAAATGCTAAGACTATGGCTCTGAAAGTTGTATATGCTATAAATACTCTAAAATATTTAAATTAGAAACCAATTATGGGGTCACCCTATAACTCTAAGAAGTGGATACAATTATAGGGCTCTTAAGGACCCATCTAATAGTAGGATAAGATCTCTTAATGTGTGCTTTATGAGTAGATGTATGAGATCTCAATGATACTACTCTAGGTGTGAACACTGTAGCTAGAAACTATCTAGAATCCCAAAACTATGGAGGTGTATGAAATATTTGTGCTGGTGATGTATGCCTCAAATATGGTTGAATTTAAATTGGAGGAACTATAATTGGTGGAGAAATTAGAAGTAGAAGCTGAACTGAAACTGGTGACTATACTATAGAAGATGGCTCTAAAGTGGGGAGTGGTAACTCATATGGAACTCCACCAACTATAAAAACATAATTAGTATAAATTAATTTCACACATATATTAATTATAAAAGGTATTACTTGAATTTTTTAATCTATGGTTGACCAAGTAACATATCAAAAACTTTTGCACTAGTAATGATAGTGAATGTTGTGGCCACATGTGTTAGACCCACCTATAGAGGAAGTAAAATCTCACCCAATGAACTCTATATATGCCCATTAAATCCACTAATAACTATGTCTATCAGTGTAATATCCTTATCTAAATATCCCAAATGTTATAATAGTGTCATAGTTCAAATGTTCACACTAGATCCATTATCTATGAGAATAGTATGAATAGGATGATTATGAATGTGAGCTCTAATAAAGAGTGCATGATAGTATATATCATCCATAATGATATCCTGCTCTGAGAAGGAGATGTAAGGTATAGCTAGAACTCTAGAATTTTATACACAAATCATGTTTCTCAAAGGATGTAAGTCAATTGAAGGTTCCCTATGTGTATCTAGTGGTGGAGATATTGCTTCTTCTCTGGGATGTTTAATTTTGGTAGTAGATTTTTTGAGTGGAATGGAAGAAGTTGGCATTGGTGGTTCTATAATTTGAATAATATCATGAACCTATATTTTATCTAACCTCTTATGTAAACTTTTACATGAGTTTGTATCATGACCTATGATCTTATGAAAATGACAAAAAGGGTGACCATCAAGTTGTGATAATTTTCTAATAGATCTATGTCATACTATTGGTAAGGTGATTAATCCATGATCAAGTATCATATATATAATAATATGTGGTTAAATTTATGTGCTACTTTCCTAAATATAAATGACTAGATCTATATGTATATAGGTAACAATGTGAATTTTATGTGCCAAGTGATCTATCTATGGATAAAAATGTGGAGTATATATTAAGAGTGTAGTGCAAGATGCCAAGATTGATGTAGGATGTCTAATGAGAGATATAGAGTAATATTAGTACTCTCATGAGATAATTGTTATAAAGCTTAACCCACACAAATAGTCATCTATGAGTGTAGGTGTCATATTATCATCTCAAGAATCTTGGGAATCTGTATCAACATCATGTACATATGGTAACTCAAAATTTTCCACAAGGGTTAGTTATGATATGGGGTTCTCATTAACTATAGTATTAGAATATAATGGTACTATGAGAGTATCTATAGTTAATGAAGTGACTATATCTATATAACCAACTGGTGCTATTACATCTACTATCAGTGAATGTATACCTATAATAGGTGTAAGGATCATGACTAATGGAGTGGTTGGAATGGATGAAGCTATTATGAGTGGATAAATAATTAGAGCTAAGGGCACAAATATAAGTAGAAAAGTGAGAGAAGTGCTAGTCTCTTTGACCTCATATGTATGTATCTGATCAAGAAAAATGAAATGAGGTGGTGGTTGGATTGTGATATGAGGTGTCCCATCAAGTGAAATAGTCAAAGATAACTCTATAGTTCGACAATATATGAATGGTTGGTTATCTAATGGACATGTGTATAGGTATCCCTCATGGATAAAATTAACACATCAATGAAGAATAGAATTAACTAAGCCCATAACATATAACCAGGGTTATCCAAGTAAAAAATTATAATGAAGAGGACCTAACATGACCTAAAACTATGTAGAGAGGGTTTTGGGTCCTATCATGATATCCAAATAAATGGTACCCAATGTCTATAATAGTATATCATCAAATCCTTGAATGTTCTTATATTATTTTTGGATGGATGCCATGTCTACACCCATGGTTTGTAAGAATATAATATTACATATATTAAGTCTAGAACCATTATCAACTAGAAATCTCTTAACTACACTAGTTTTGAGTTGAGCTTGTATTAATAGTGGAAAATTTGATCAATTACTATTTGATATTTCATGCCATCTTGATCAAAAGTGATAACATCTTTTATAGTTTCTAGTGTGTTAACCACTAATGAAAAATAAGAAGGCTCAGAGTTAGTGGGCATACAAGTCTGAGTGAGTGCTTGATAGAGAATATCCTTGAACACATTGGGTTTCTAAATTAGTTCTAACATAGTAATCTTAGCTAGAATATTTCTCAACTGATCAATAATATCATATGCCTTATGCAAATCTACCTATGTAGGTGGGTTAGGCCTAGGATGGGAAGGAATAGGAGGGTGGCAAGGCTCTTGAATAGGTTGAGAAGACATAAAGGCATGTTGATTAATAACTCTAACTGTATTATCTACTATCCATATTAGACTAGTAGTAGCTATAGGAGGAGAGTGAAGATAAATGATAGGTTAAGGTGGTGGAGGGACAAATGGTGTTAACTAGGCTCTCTAGTGATGGGTAGTGACTTAGGAAAGAGTGAAATGGACCATGAAACATGACTCAACATGGGGTAGAGTCTCTAAGGGAGGTAATGCAAGATATATATTAACACATTTAATAATAAATTTCTTAACATCATCCCATATTATGAAACATAAGAATGAAATGCGAAGAATAAACCTTTGCATTTACATATGATGAACTTTGTCATTCATTTACATGATAGGACCAACGATGGTTTCCTTGTTTTGTGTAAGAAATGCAACAAATAATTGTGGATAAGTGAAAACCATTTTTGAAATGAAGCTCACAAACATGTAAGGTGATACCTCAAGAAGTGAATAGGAGATAGTAAATGCAACTAGGGTTTTGATAATGATATTTCTATAAAATACTATGGAATTTTGAAAATAAAATTGAATTTTTTATTTAAATATGCAACTAAAATTTTAGAAAATTATTAGAAAATGCTTGATTGAATAGGACCTAGTATGTGTAACTAGGGTTTTGAGAAAAATAAATTTGTTTGAAATAACTATTGAATTTTGAATTTTTGAAGGGACTTTTTGATTTTAATATGCTAGAAAAAATTTAAAAATTTGTTAGAAAATTACTAGAAAAATACTGGGACCTAGTATGGGCAACTAGGGTTTGAAATAAAATTATTTAAAAAATTACTAATAAATTTAAAATTTGAAATGAATTTATAATTTAAATATTCAAGTAATATTTTATAAATTTATATGAAAAATTAGTAGGAATTTTACCCTATGGTTTCTAGGGGTTTTATGCACAAATGAAGTAAGTTGGGTTTACCAAATTATTTGACAATTTAAGAAATATTGATGTATTATTCTTAATTTAGTTAAAGGGTCTAGATTGATAAATTAGTAAATAAATAGATATTTATTAAGCTACTAATTTTTGAAATTTATTTAAAATTAGATCTTTTCTAAAAATAGTAATAAGAAGGAAAAATTAAAAAATAGCTTAAAATGTGTTAATTTGACTAAGACAAGATTTGATATTCACTGGACAAGCTTGGGACACTATCACAAACAAGATTTTAACTTTTTTTTTCCTAATTTGACAAGATCACCTAAAGTGGACAAGAGTGGCACCGTTGTTGTAGTCCTTATTTGGAACTATTGTCTTGATGATTTGAGCTTTCTAGGTTTTGTTTGGTAGGTCTGTGTGACCATGTCTCTAAAGTTTTGGTAGCTAAAAGACTATAAAGCTCCCTATATATAATATTTTCTCTTCAAACCCTATCTTTCATTGTAATTTGACCAATTTTGAATTTAAGGGGGGGGGGGGGTTAGTGTGTGCAAGATTCACTAGACGTGGATCCATATCCCTTGTGTGGGCACATTGCTTACATGTTAATACTTTGAAGAGGGATTAAGCCATATGTAGTTCTCCTTTTGAAAGTGTTTGGTGAAATTATGATATGAAAATGTAAATAAATATTGAATTGAGTGTGCTTAAGATAACTAGGGACTGGTGTAAGGATTTGAACAAGCTAGAAATAGTATTGGATGGTTGTATGTATAGAATAGGGAAATGTACTTGAGTAGTCTTGCTTGTATTCTTGATTAATTTTTGATATTTTCTAACCCTTTCTAAATGATATTTGAATGGGATTTTATAAGTATATATTGGTCATGGATTGAATTTGTTAACATTAGGATAACAAGGATAAGGATATAAAACTAGAAGGAATTTATCATTAGGGCCAAAAAGATCTTGGATAATAGCACTAAAAGTAATTAGGAGTGGCATTGGTGTTATAGTCTTAGTGTGGTGCTATTATCTTGAGTAGATGGAACCTAGGGTTATGGATTAGTCATGAAAAGAGGGTCCTAACTCAAATAGGATCAAGTCTATAAGGCTACAAATGATTAGGAATTAGTGAAAATAAGCCTATGACGGTCATGAGAGAAAGTAAGAGGGACCTATGGGTTCGGTGTCATTAGCCATGCTGAAGTTACCAATTTTTGCATTTCATATGACTACACTTTGTTTGGTTTTGATATTTAGTTTGTTTTTTAGTGCTAAAATACTTTTGATATGATCATGTTCTAGTTGATGCTTATGATAATATGATTGTGTGAGATTATGTATGATTTTAGTGTATAGAGTTAATCATATAATATTGTTTTATGATCATATTGTTGATGCTTACACTAATCTGATTCATTAAACACATGACTAGTTTACTTGATATTGGATAAATATCATTATCTTGATTTAATGTCTTTATTATTATAAATAGTCAAGGTATTAGTATAAATACATGAATAGATAATTATAACACTAGCATTATTATAACATCTTTGTGTGTCTATGTTGAAATATTATAATGGACAATAGGATTATATTTGTGGTAGAAATCTTGTCATTAATTTCTCCATAGTCACATTGCTATTCAAAATTAAATGTAATTAACCTTTTCAGATAATGCAAATAGTTGAATTATGAAATTAACAATTAGCTAAAGGATTTAAATGTAAGTGGCATTAGTCTTATGATATAAATATAATTATTAGTTTGGTTTGATTTAACTTTTAAAGAGATCATTACCTGTTACATTTAAATTAAGGAAAATTAATTATCAAGATAATTCTAACTTAAGAGATAAGTCCTTTGCATAGAATACATTGAGAGTTGAAAGTCTAAAATTATCTTTTTGAAATGACTTAAGTGGACTTAAGATATTAATTAACATGACCTTGAATAAAATATTTAAACATGCACGATATTTGAAATAATTTAAACTCAAGTTTAGTTGATGAAATTTATGGAAAAATAAATGGTAGTGAAGTTATGCATGGAAAATAATATTTAAAAGAATGATATTATATTGAGGGAAGGAGTAGAACATGGTATTATGACATAGTGAAGGAAAGGGTGGAAAGAAGAAAGTAAATGATGCAGATAGTAAAATGTGGAATGAAAGGTTTAGAAGATGCCAAGTACAAGCCACTTATATTTCTAGGTTTGTGATGGATTAATATTCATGTGCATTATGTTTTCTATAGAGATGATTTCCTTGATAGGATGGATAAGTTATAATTGTTAACAATAGAAGCCATTTTAGAGAAATGAAATGAAATTCTATGTTATCAATTTATTGATACAAAAAGAAATAGACAAGTCATTGTAAAAAATGTTAGGTATAGTGATGAATAATATAGGCTAAACTATTTATTTTTCTATGGATATAGAAAATTACTAGACTATATAACTTTAATATGGATCAAATTTATGAAAATCCCTTCTTAAAGTGAATCTTCATACCTATATGTATAGATGATTGTATAGTTAGAAATAGAAGACACTCTATTAATTATACCAAGTCATACTTGATGGCATCAAAGCAATCAGTTGTGTATAAACTAGTAACCAATCAAGCAAGAAAAAATTTAGGAGGGAACATATCATGTAACTATGTTGATTAATGACCGAGAAAAATATTTAACTCTAAGGTATTTTCTGATGGCTGGTTGTGTAGTTGATTTAGAAATGGTAAGGATATGCATTAAAAATAATTGTATTTTGTGTATTATAATAAGAGGTGGACTATTTACATTTACACATGGAAATATATATTTATATTCATGAAGAGTTTTTTAACCAATAATATGGAAGCCTTGTATACTCTGTTTGGAAAATAAATGGTAAATATATGAAGGAAACTATAATTTCTCTTTATGGCAATAATATTTAGGGTGGAACTTTATTTTTTCTCATATTTGTATAATGTGGTTCAAACTTGAGTTCATAAATAAATTTGTATTTTCAAACATTTTATTTTATATCACCAACCAACTAGGTTAAGCTAGTGTTGGTATATGTGTATGGATTGGTATGCATCAATGATGAAGTCTACTTATTGTGAATGGAAAATAGTATTGCTTGTGATAAGTTGAACAAGATTTAATTACTTAGGGAGGAGTCATTAAAATTCAACTAAGATAACCACTTATAAATTGAAGTTTAATATTTGATTGTGATAGCTATATATTTTGTTTTATGATTCTTTTAAAATGATCTTAAAAACATTTAAAATAGTATACATAGATGGGATTTTTTGTGTAACTTATAATTGAATTTCTATATCACATTTGAGATATAGGATATCTCGATGAATAAATATTATAGTAAATCTAGGAACATGTATGCCAATAATAGTTGTATATAACTAGTTGTGAGAAATAGAAAATTACTTATATCGATTGGTTATAGGGATGCTTAGATTATTATATAAAGTTAGATATGGTATATATATTCTTATGATTAACATTTCAATTAGTTATTGTGATGTTATGTAATTATGAAACTAATATGAGTCATGACCAGATGGTAAAATATTTGATTATTAAATGATTATATTCATTATATATGAAATATCATTATGTGTGAGAGTAATTAAATGCATTTGATGGACTAAATTCATAGTTATAATATCACACTCATATACATTCACTATATCTAAGTAGTATGTGATTACTTTGTGTAAGATAATCTTTCATAAACCAATACATGGAGATGCAGTTAATTATCTTTGAGAACCAGAGTTACATGATGACCATGCTTGGGGATGGATGTACATAGATGTGCATTATTATTAGAGAAATGAATAGTGTTATATAGTTTATAAGTATCACTATAATTTTTGTAAACAATAACAAATATAGACATTTCTATGGTAATATTACTATACTCCTGAATGATTAATACTATATCCATGATTGATATAATTTATGATCTAATTTATACTATGGTTATGTTTCAAATGCTACTAGAGACAAAATAGTATATCTATAGCACAATAGTGTTATGCAAACATGTCTACAGGGTAAAATCTATAGCATAATATAAATATGAAATGCATAGACTATTAGAGTTTAAATGCATAAAAAAGAACTTTTAGAATGCCTTATGGTGGTTTTGATTTAAAGGTTGTTTTTTTCTATGTTGAGAAATAATAGTAAATAATGAGAATTGAATATTGATTTATAGAGAGGTTTAAATGACTGTAGTACTCAATTTGTATTTTAAAAGCTCATTAATGTACTAATTGTGGAAGTCTTATAAAACCTTGTTTTGTGTCATAAATGACTATTATTATTTATAAAAATAGTATTGAAAACTTGTGTGCATTACATATTGTGAGAGTATTATATATGTACAAGTGTTCTTACATTTATAACATAAAATAGTGCATCATGATGTGTGCCTAGAGATTATATTTCTTCTAATTGCTAATTTGTAGTATAATCTAGGGTATACTCAGGTCATATAATCTCGTACTTGCTTTATTACTATTTATGAGTGTAGATTATTTGTTTGTGATTGAGTAAGGTGATTATGAAAAATGACATATGATATTATGGGATTTCATAAATTACTACCATATAAAATGTTATTATACTCAAATGGTACATACTGCAATGGTTATATCTAGATCCATACCTACGTAAATATGTGCATGTTGGTTATTACTATGAATAGTATGTTTTATAACAATTACTAAGACATTATGTTTACATGTGTAGAACCTTTGAGAGTGTAATGAATGATAGGATAGTATATTATGTGTTTATTATAAACTATGACTTATTTTTTTTATATCTAGTTGATTGAATAGAAGCTTATGTTTCCATATATTTAAGAATACTTTATATGACTGATTGTGGAAAACTAGTAGTTATGTCTTCGAATACTAGATTATGGTAATATGGGTTATCATGGGGTGTAGTATTTTTTAAAACTAATTTTAATTGTTAGAATTTATAGTTAGATGTGTATTTTACCTGGGTGGTATAAAGTATAGTCATTGTTTCTAGTATGGGATAGATAACAATGTAAGATTCATTTATACATCTGATAGAATAAATGTATGCTTTTATTACTCCTATATTTAACATGTCAAGTAATATTGTTACTAGTAGGATGTAAATTTATTGAAGCTTGGGGTTAAAATATGTTGACCAATCTCACTTTTCTAATACTAATTGAGGAGTCAGATGGACTTCACTGGCTTACTAGCATCACAATGCTAGATGAAGGCAATCTGATCAAGTGGTGTGTATGGCTTTAATTAATCTATAGATCGCTATTAATTTGTATTACTATGAAAATTATGTTTAATGAGACATTATCATTCATGAGTATGGTTTACATATCATGTGATATCTTGTAATATAATGGGGTTTTTATGATACACTACATGTTTTATTTTAGAAATCATATAATAAATAGATATTTTCTTGATTCTTTAGATTCTGACACCATCACTATCTACTTATCCAATAAGGGAGAGACATTCCCTACTATGATTAGTGTGGGGGGTCTATGGTCCATGACTAGTGTGTAAAATCACTCAAATAATGCTTTCCCTCCCCACTGTAGTACTTATTTAAAGAAAACACTTGATATTATCATAGATACGATGAATTAAATGACTCGAGTTATGTGGAGAATAGTATCTATTTATTCTATTAATTAAAATGCCTAATGAAAATGTAATTATATTAATTGTTATACTTTAACAACAGTAGTTGTATTATTATACTAGTTATGACTAGATTTTAAAGTGGTTACTTTTCTTGTAATTATGTTATAGTACATGAAATTCTAGTGATTGAAATTGTTATTATTATAATTTTATGAAAGAGTAATATGATTACATAGTATGTTGAAAATCACTAATTATATTCTCATGGTGTAATCTAATGAAATAATAAGTGTTGAGTAAATATTTTTTAAAAATAGTATAATCCATGAGGGGTTGTTAAAAACACTAAGGTTTTAATAAATAGAAAATAAATATTTTAAACCACAACTGAAACATTATCCAAGCTCTCTCTTTGCTAAAACTACTACCATTAGGCTAGCTACTAACATTAAAATTACATTAGATTCCATCCATTTATTCACATAATCA
This sequence comes from Torreya grandis, assembly GCA_037957365.1. Classification (NCBI taxonomy): domain Eukaryota; kingdom Viridiplantae; phylum Streptophyta; class Pinopsida; order Cupressales; family Taxaceae; genus Torreya; species Torreya grandis. The sequence continues at coordinate 43,817 of JARHVA010004031.1, forward strand.
AGAAGTATAGGCTTGATAAAATAATAGAAGTCCCTTAAATCCTTAATAATTCTTCTTGTTCACTCCTAAGAATCTATTGTCCATTATAAGGAAAGATCACTATCCAACCTTTTGTCATCATTAAGATTCTACGCTTGATACCCCTAATCTCAAGGCTCCTAGCTCTAAGCATGTTATATCACTTGGTAAATCTAAGGGTGGATATCTAATAAAGGGTGTCTTAACACAAGCGAATGACCAATGCAATATGTAAAATCCTATTATAATTCTTACCCAAGGAGATTCTAGCCACAAATACAAAGAAAAAAACATTCAAATGATCATAAAAATGAAGCTAAACATTAAAAAATATAATTCAAGTGGGAAAGTACTTATAACATGATAAGTCCCATATAAATATTGGAGTAAAAAAATGTCTCACTCTATTTATTCCTACCAATGGTCATGGGAGGTTCAGGAAACCTACCACCATGAACATGATGTTTATAGAAAACCACTGCATGATGTCAATAACATTACTACACTTTAAAAAACAAGCTAAAACATGTAATACAAGAAAGGAAGAACACAACCTATCTAAGGCCCCTAAATGTGAAAGAACTACATGTTTACCAAAGCATAACCATGGGAAAACTGTAAAATAGATAGAATAAACTAAGTGGTCCTATCATACTAAAATAAAAAGAATACATAGAGAATATAATAATTTATTTCCCAATGAGTAGTATAAACATAAATTATAATTAATTGCACCTATCAACATCTTAACCACCTAGTTGATATCCTCCAATTTTTCAGACTTAGCTCACCTAACCAATGGTTCCTATCTACTAATTCTTCTTTTCATATGTTGTGTCTAGCTTCTTTTTCAAATTGGCAAAATGTCTTAAACTAAGGGAGCTTGACTCCTACATATATTCATATGAGAATAATCCAACCACCAAATGCTTTCCAACCCATGCCTCATTAAATGATGTTTTTTCCATATTTAATTAAGGTGCATGACAAATTCATATGCTTTTGTGGTTACTTAAAGGACATAATTACCTTTTTTATCACATGATATTAGACTAAGGAAATCAAGGGAAGATCTAATAATTTTACACTAAACATTTTATACATCGTCTATAATATAAATAGGTCATGCGATAATAAAATTCACCAACTAGGCTTAAAGTTTGGCTACCTAATCAACCCCACGTCTACTAGGTGGAGGACTAGGAAACCAATTACTTAGCATGGATTTAAGAAACATTAAGATGAAATTGTTTAATGATAAAACCATGTTTGACATAGTATCTTTCCTTCATAGGCACCTTTCCCATTCCTACACACTTATTATACACATAAAATCTACTATCATAATAGTCAAGGCTTGTAATCATAAGCACACTAGATCATTTACTTAAACCAACATAGTTTTATTTCATATAAATTCATAAGGTCATGAAGTAATATTATTATATCCCTTAATGCATGTCTAATTCCAATTTTATCTTAAGTTAATAATTTAATTATTTCTTACCCAACTCTTACCATTTTCATGATCCACTCACCTTACAATTATCACCACCAATGGAATATTACCATTGATCTAGCATAGTCACATTATTTTATAATGTGGAGACTTATAATAATTATTGTTATGAATAAAGTGATATATGTAGTTGTAGTAGGGGGATCCTATGGCTCAACCAACACCTAACTAGATGATAGAGGGATAGGTACATCATGAAGCATAGAATGTTCATGTCATCCATTTGGGACAATATTAAGGTTTTTTAATTCATCAAATCCATAAAATGTATGAGGTGATACGTGACTAAGAATATACTACTATTGTGGGTGATTAAAATGTTTTATGATGAGTACTTGAATTTTAATCATATATATAAACATATATACTAGATATATATATGTATATGTATTTAGATTATGTGTGTGTGTGGATGTGTGTGTGTGTGTGGATTATATATAAGACATGATTTTATTTTCATTTTCATTTTGTAGATGTTGAGGTAGAGGAGTCCTAATTTAGGACCATGGTGTAGGCTACACACCATGACATCCTAGATGACATTCTACCACAACATAGTACTACACAATTGATTGATCCTTTAGTTCTTTCAACCCAAGATATGTTGGTTTGTTTAGGTTGGTTAGGGAGGCTACTTGAGAGTTGTAGATATTATTATATGGATCCTAATATCCCATACCCCTGAGATTTTCCAAGGATAAATATAATAATGAAAGTTTTTGGTTCATGAGAGAGATATTCATTTATCCAAAATGGATTAGGTATCGAGATTACAACTCTCAGTGGCTAATTTATAGGGGTAAGTCTAAGGGCTACAATCATGCACATAGTCCCCTAAAATAGATTTAACATAGAGGAAAGTCTAGATAATCCTCTATGGGTAGTGTAACATGTCCTAAAATGGATGGACATGGTTGACCTCAATCATGGTTCTAATTTTATATTATATTATATCATTTTGTATCATGACGAAAAAAATTAATCCATGTGTGTGTGTTTTGAGAGAGTTTGAGAGAGAGAGAGAGAGAGAGAGAGAGAGAGAGTGAGAGAGAGAGAGGAGAGAGAGGAGAGAGAGAGAGAGAGAGAGAGATGAGAGAGAGTGAGAGAGAGAGAGAGAGGAGAGAGAGAGAGGAGAGAGAGAGAGAGAGAGAGAGATGGAGAGAGGAGAGAGAGAGAGAGAGAGAGAGATGAGAGAGAGAGGAGAGAGAGAGAGAGGAGAGAGAGAGAATGAATCATGGATGTATTTTTTTTATAAAATTTATTTATGATTTATTATTCTAGGGTAAAATATATGACACATGTTTTAATTATTTTTCTATCAAATTTAAGAAAATTTATGGTAAAAAAATGATAACAAAATTTATAAAGGGAAAAAGTCATACCTACATATAAACTTGGAAAATAAAACATAACATAAATGGTTTAATGAATTTAAAACACACCTAAAAATATATTTAAAAAATAGTAAGTAAATGATAAATTTAAAATATAGATGTACGTAAATGAATAACATAAAATATAGACAAAGATATGTGAATTAATAAATGTCAAAAATATGGATACATGAATAAAGGAAAAATCTCTAAAAGAATCATAACTCAAGATTAGTGATTTCACTAGCATGTAATGTAAGAAATTATGGCCACTTATTGAACTAGTAAGGATGTAAAATATAAATATGTAAATGTAGCATGGGTATTTTGTAAGGAAATCATGGTCCTATCCAAGGTCTTATACTTAAACTCATAAAAGGAAAATAAAAATGTGTAAGTAGGAAATGTGATCAAGGATGTGATAAACTAAAATATATATCATTAAATAGTAATATCAAAGAGAGTATGATGTAAATATTTAATTTTATATTCCACATGGATGATGTGGAGATCCTTAGTAATAATTAGAAACACTAAACAATTATTCAAGTGCTAAAAACTGTGGACATCAAGGACTTAAGACACTCCAACTAGTAAACATAAATATTGGGATATAAAATGAATTACATATATCATTACATGAAGGATATATTCATAAAAATTAAAAAGTTATTACCTTCCCACAACATGTTCTCTATTCCTCAATAATATTTATAGATTCATCATTTTACCTCAAAAAGATTGGTTACTTGTGTCATAAAGTAGGTGGCACTTGATAGTATATGATATAATAAGACCTCTTATCTTATTATTATATCCTATCACACCCTAATGGACCTCATCTCTATCATGAGACAAATTTTGGAGTTTGATCTTCAACAATGATAAATTTGTTAAATAAAGATCATGTGTTTTATGGTGATCTAAATTTTAATATTGCCTGCCTTAATGAATGGAAATAAAGGGAATATGTGGATCATAAAAGATCCATATATGTAATAAGTAGTAAAATGATGGATATACTTATAATTTATCACAAATATGTATAGTATTAGTATCAAAGTATCATGGATTATGTTATTATATCCAAGTCACTACCAAGTTTTACTATCCCATAAAATATCTAGCACAAGTACTAATGAGATTATCCATCATCACAAAGATATAAAATTAAAACATCATAAATAATAGTTGAATGTGTTTTCTAAGCTCTAATATTAAAACAAATTCCTAAATTAAGTATCACAGGTGTTATCCAATGGTGTAAACAAGATGTCATAAATATCGAGTAGATGTACATAAGTAAAGTGTTGAAAAGAAATATAACCCTAATAAGAGTAAGATATATAAAACAAGGCATAAAAAATAATTATAATGAAATGTAAATATGAAATCCAATCATATGATAATATGAATAATAATATGATATGACACAAAAATATGATGACAAATGCTAATAAAAATCTTGGCATACATCATCATTAACACCTAATAAGTATTATTGTAGCTAAAATCTAGATTTAATCATAGTCTCATCTATATTCATAGAGAATAATGTGAGGAATTAATAATGAAAAATATCTATGGATAAATTAGAAGTATGAGAAGGAGGAGGAGGAGGAGGGTGGAGTGCCTCATGTGATGGCTAATCAATGTGAGGAACCTGCACTAGTGTTTGGTTGGTATAATCTTTTCTATGATAATGTGTAGGCCAAGGACAAGGTTGATAATTCATATGAGAATGACCCTAATAATTTTTATAATAAGGTAAACGTGTACACATAAAAAAATCATAACAATCATATTGAAGTGTTCTACATCTTTATGTATTATGTGTAGCACACTGATGCCAAATTTAGTAAAATTTCCCATGCTTGGGTATATAATATGGAGATATATTAGGAGGTGGTAGGTTATTTTTAATATAAGGTTGATTTTATTTTGGATCAAGTGCATCAATATACTATTAGATATGTTGATAGTGTATTGAAGTATGCATATTCATGCCATGAAAATAACAATTTTTCCTAGGAGTACTTGACTTTGGAGGTCAACTATATGTGGTAGGAACAAATATTTATGGTTTTTATTTTATAGGAATATTTTTTATGGTCAATAAACCTTGGTCTAATGACAAATTATTTTTTGAAACTCACAATATGGATTATCTACCCATAATATAGGTGTTGGTTTATATTTAGCCATGGGTAGGATCTCATCAAATAGATCATCATGATCCAAGCATCTAAGATTTAGATCATGATTTAGATCTTCATCTATAATATAAGGAATAAGTGTGGTTTATAATAATGTGGTTTACATCTTGAGAGGAAGGATACTTGAATGATCATAAAATATGGTGAATCAGTATGGTCCCATCATGACATGATCAAGGAGCATACTTTGAAGAGGCTCAAAAGTGACTATAGTAGAATTGGAAGAAGTTGGCACCTACTCCATATCATTCATGTTAAAATAAACATAGGAATAAATAATGTTAGGTGTAGTATAAGGAGAAGTAACTACATCCACTAAATGAATACTATGTAAATATAAAGTAGACACATAATAATGTTATAATTAAGATCTATATTGAAGGATATATATGTCCTCAACTTAAGCATAACCATCCAAGAATGGGTCATCTAAATAATAACCATCATCATAATAAAGTGTGTGAAGATCAATATGAAAGGCATAAATTAATTTATTAGTCAAATAATAATTAGTAATTGATTATTTAGGCATGATTATCAAAGTGATAATTTCATTAGTTGACTTTTGGACAGAAAAAATGTTACAAATAATGGGGTAACTAAGTGATAAATACAGAAGGGAGATATGAGGTATTGATATTAATATTGATCTCATCAGGTTTATCTTCTTCAAAATCCAAGAGATTATGTGGGATGTTTCTCATATGTTTGGGTGTCCATTATAACCATTTTGAGGAACCCACTGGGATCCATAAAAGTTACACAATTTTTATTTAAGTGCATATAGATCAATAATAAAATCAGCCATAATCATTTGTATAATTACTATTTGACTAATAAATGTATCTAAAGTAATAAATGTACAAATGTATCATCCCATTGGCTTAAAATATGATCCATTTAGTTTTCAAAAAAACCTTTAACATATTATGAGATGAATATTTATCATAATATAAATAGTGGAAAGAGTCAAGTAAATCAAATCTTTGATATAATCCACAAATAAAACTATAAATAACCATATATCCACTACTATTAAAAAAGTCAAAATTATTTACAAATCTCATAGACACTATTGTGTTGAATAGTCATCAATAATAATGTACTACAAATTACATTCAAGTTAAAAGTTAAATATATAATATATCATGTACAATAGCAAAAATGAGGCTAAAAAATTGCTCAATGATCCATATAAATATCCATGTGTGATTATCAAATGTTTGAATAGTTTAAGAGAGGGAATGCATCATCTAAGTACTTACCTCTAACCATAAACTGTCAGTCTCCCCCACACCTCCCCACTAGGAGTGGTCCTTCCATTCACAGAAAGGCAAATAATAAAAATATGTATTTTGATAAATAAATTGAAATAAATGTGTGTACATCACCAATACATATAATATTCACATAGACCATGGAAAACAATCCTCTATCTAATATGACATCAACATATACATGTAAACTAGAAATTTCAATGGAATGGCAATGTCTCAGCTATAATATTACTTTGGCCAAAGATTTAATTATAGAAATTAGATCTCACATGGATTTTATTAAATTAAACTCACACAAATCTCTTATATAGAATCATAATCTATTAAATGATATCAAGGGGGTAGAAATATGGGTCGCAAGAAATCACCCTCATATATATATATATATATATATATATATATATATATATATATATATATATATATATATATATATATATATATATATATATATATATATCACTTATTATCATATGGCTAGTAATTTTCACATATAAATTCAAGGCATAATGAATACAAATTATATCATACACAAATACAAACAATAATTTAAGGTACACAAAATCATTATTCAAAAACCTCATTATTTACAAAAACTCAACCTCAATAATCTTATGTATAAGTTCTTATATCTATATATATATATATATATATATATATATATATATATATATATAAAATCATATGGCTAGTAATTTTCACATATAAATTCAAGGCATAATGGATACAAATTATAGCATACACAAATACAAACAATAATTTAAGGTACACAAAATCATTATTCAACAACCTCATTATTTACAAAAACTCAACCTCAATAATCTTATGTATAAGTTCTTTAAATCAACTATATTCAAACTAGACATACATATGGGTCTATAAATAAGAATCCAAGATTTACGACACTGTATCAATTTTTCAATATATCTTAATTAACATCATATAATATTTTATAGTATCTAATAAGTTAACAATATAATCCAAATGAGTCTCTATATAGCTCATAAAACATAAATAATGTATCTCAAGCTTATTCTATATTTCATTGGCAACTTTATTCATTATAAACTTATTCCTTTGTTTCATTATAACATGAAAATCTCATAGTTTAATTGATATAAAATTATAACCTATATATGTTTCATAACCAAGATATAACCTATTGTTTATATATATCAAAGAACCATTACAATAAATACATCTAAAAATGTGTATTAACTCGTTCAAAAATGTATTAACTATTCATACAACCCATGGAAAATCATCCTCTTCAATAATACAATCACTTACATAATTCATACTCATAATTCTCATTATAAATTGCAACTATATTATCAAATATATGCTTAGTTTGATATCTCAAGGTAGATTTTAGCCATGTATTTGCATACGTACCTATATGTATCCATCCCTTATATGTATATATAAATATATATACATAACATATTAATTTTTATAAATCAATAAAATAAGTTTCCATGAAACCAATATTATCATTTATATATACTCATATTTCATTATTTGAATTGATAATAAAGGTCTACAACTCCTCATATGTATAAATATATAAATATATACTTGAATACATAATTATATAATTGTACATATATAAATATATACTGGGTTACTTAATTACATTATGTATTGAAACTCAATTATCCAAACCCAAGTCCCTCCAACTAATAAAATACAATTACAAGTATTTATCTTGATATCCATACATATATAATTAAATCTACCATAAAATAATGTATATCCCAAACAAAATAATATTCATCTATCTCCCTTATAAAAACTTCACAATAACCAAAACAAGTACCAAGTTAGTCCCTAAATAAAGAAACATACTGGCTGATACATATCACACCCAGACAAAATAATATTCATCTATCTCCCTTATAAAAGATTCACAATAACAAAGACAAGTACCAAGTTAGTCCTTAAATAAAGAAACATACTGACTGATACATATCACACTCAGACTATGAGATATTTTTTAAATAATGCATACCATAAAAATAAAATATATGCATGCTCAAACTCAACAAATTTAAGTTTTTAATCTAAAATGGAGATCACCCAACATTTTTGATTTATAAATATCAAAATAGGGCATAGCCTTTATATTCTTTCAAGTAAGTTTCATATTAAACAATACTACAATTATTATCTACTTATGATACAAGATCATTTAACTGTAAAATAACTAGTCTTTTCTTAAAAGGAACTAAACATTATCTATATATACTTTTGGATGGAACAAAGTTCCATCCTTAGTTATATAGACTTGAAGCCCTAGGTATTTAATGAAGAAAAATTATCAATAAAATTTAGTTTTCATCACACATAGGTTAGACATTGTGTTTGTAGTCCTATGGATGGAACCGAGTTCCATCCCCAAGTATATAAACCTAAATCTGTAGATTTTTTTACCAAAAATATACCATTTCACACATTTAGATGATTTATAATTAAAAAAACATATCAAAGAACTATATTTTATTACTAAAATAAGTCTATAATCAATAACCAAAATTATAAACTCAAGTTCAATCGACCTAGTTATGCAATGGTTTTCATCTATAATGTGTACAACGATAGATTTTTCCTTTTTGGTTGATCTATATTATCCTCTTTTTCATGTCCCTATTCTCATCTCTTTCCTTCTTAATATTACTTTCCCAAAATCCAACCTCATTTTGCATGATAAGTCAACTCCCCTTCTCCATTATAAGTTCTTCATTATCAACTCCAATTTTAATTCCACCTAATCTACACTCTAAGTATATTAACTCATAGTCCATGCCATAATGTATAGCATAGCCACCTCATGTAGCTTATTCCTCATAATCAAATGAGAAATTAAAGCATAACTAAACCTAATTTATTCCCCTTCAAACTTCATGGCATTTGCTAATAAACTTTAACCAAACAAGATCCAAAGTTTCAAAGTTATTTTTAATTAAATTAATTTAGGTTCTTTAATCCTATTTTAACACACCACACACCCCCCACCCCCACCCCTCCCACTTTGTTACCAAAAATTGGAAATAAGTAAATAATCTAACAAGATTAATAAACACCCAATACTTATATAGGCTATAATGCATCCAAGGTTAACAAATTATAGTCTAGTTTCTATAAATATTTTAAGAAAAAAAACCAATCAATTTATAGACTTCACATTCTATGATAATCAATATGAGTGATGTAATCATATAATGCAAGCATCCCTTATCCACTGCAAAGATAAATGTTGATGATTAAAATTGCACTATTTCTAACACCAACAATGGGAAGTTTTAAGAATGTGGGACTTGCAACCTGAAATGACCTCTATATTTTAAAGAAACTGGCTCTTCTTTATCTCAAGTGTATTATGAGGAAAAGGATAGGAATTAAATAGAAAACCAAATGTAATGAAAGAAAATATAACTATGGTGATGCACCTGAATTTAATTTGACCCTTAATTCTAAGCAAAGTGAAGCTATCTTTAAAATTCAATTACATTAAAGAGAAGACAAGGCATGATCAATGTAAAAGATAATAATAGATAGGATCAAAGGCTCACAGTTTAGACAATTTTGCAATAACATAGAAAATATCAACAAAGGCATAGAAATCAGTCTTCTTATTTATTTTCTAGTTTCATAAAAGGCATAGAAACATGCACAGTTAGACAAACTTTCTAACTCAAGAAAATAGAACAAAGGCAAATGACATTAATAGCTACAGCAAGAAAGTCTAAAATATCTTGATAACAATATCTCACAAAAAATTCTCTCTATCTTCTGATGATGATTTTGGTGATCTCTGCACCCATAGTTATAGCATCAGACTAACCCCATATTACTTGCATGTTTCCAATCCAACAGTCTAACTGAACTCTAAATAAACTAGAAGTGTCTATCAAAGATATTTCTTAGATCTGAAACATTCCATTTCCCTGCAGTTCATTAGATGAAATAGATACATATGACGCTTCCCACTATGAAACAGGTGAAGACACTTGGCATGTTTCACTTACTCTAATTGAAAAATTTCTCATTATTTAAAAGGTACCAAAAAATGACACTTGGTAGCTTCTGAGGCACTTTACCGAAGACACACGATACTTTCTGCATAGCTTATACTCTTTACTATATCTTTACTCAAGAGTATTCCATCTTTGACATCTATCAAAGTTTGCTTCTTCAAACTTTAACAATTTATGGAGAATGGGACCCACAACACTTATCACTCAAACAAATTTAAAAAGGAGAACAAGGATAGGTGTCACTTTCCACATATTTTAAACAAATGACACATGGCAGCTTCCATTTTCTTTAGCTAGGGGAATGTGGTGGCTTCTATCGATCTTTAGCTAGACTGTATAAACATTCAAGACTCATTTTAGATTCATACTGATGGTGACACTTGGTGGTTTTTGTTGACTTTAGAAATAAAACTTGGTTCCCACCATAGTCTTTACTTATCGATCAAACAAAGTGAAGATATTTTAGTTGTGACACATGGTAGCTTCTACTTTCTTCAGCTATGGATACGTGGCGTCTTCCATTGATTTTAGAAAAACATATCAAAACCTTCTGCAATTGCCACTTGGTGCCTTTCACTTGATCCTGAGAAAATATTATTGAAAGAATCTTTTGAAACTAAAAATAAATTTGAAAACATGGAGGCCAACACTTGTCATGCTTGGCTGAGTTACCATGGGATACGTGGTACATTCTGAGCAACTTACATAGATTATAAAATGTGCCTCAGCTACTGACACTTGGTAGCTTCCATGCAACTTTGATACTTAAACAAAATATAGGCAGAAGAAATTCATGGCCATGCTCTATGTCAAAAACTTTACTACCTCGAAACCAAAATGTGCAGGGACAAAACTTGGAGCACACAAATAAAAATTAGAAAATGAAAAATGTAGAGTTTTTTACTCTACATTTCTTGGTGACCCCGAGGACTTTTGAGCCTACTAAAAAAGAATAAATCACAAAATCCCACATTATCAAATGTGACAAAAATCACAAATTTAGTAAGGCTGTCTGATAAATAGACCACTCATCATTAGATAATCCCTGCTTATTTTGTAATTTGTTGAAGGCTAAATCAAGTTTAATGATATCCTTGTGTGAAAAATTCTACAAAATATGAACTACAACCTTCAATTGAAATTCAAGATGGGAAATGGGAATCAAAACAACTTTTACTTTAGGCACTGATGAATCATCTCTTAAACCCTGAAAGACTGCCTGATCATTTTGCCTAGATAACAACAAAGGTTTAATCTCATCAATCATTAACACCATATTACTATCAAGAAAAGTGGATGGAAGACCCAATTGCACTAGATCTTCAATGTGTTGTTTCATGTCTTTAATTCCTTCTTTTACCACTGCTACGATATTGCAATTGAGAACTTCATTCACTCTTTTAGTAGTGATCATTCTATCACTGATCCCTATTGTTGATAATTTTATATTAGTTACATCATACAAATTTCGTAGTAGCATTTGAGAGTCAAACACTCTCAAAGAGACAGTGGACAGAGTGGCTTCAACCGAAGTCTCCACCTTTTTGCACAATTTTTGTGCATTTAACAGAAAGGTTAAAGAGGGTTTGAGCTGAGTAATCTCCTCAGAGATTATTTTCCATATTGATACATAAATCTCCTTAACTATATCCAAAACCCCTGATTCTTTGGCCTATTAGCCAACCTAAGTGTCAACTATTCTATCATTTGTTACTCAACTTGAAGTTGGGCCTATATAGCAGTGGTATTATTCTACTCATTCAATAGCTTCTATTGAAGTTGAGTGACCTGTTGTAGGCTTTCCTCACATTTTTCCTAAAATGCTGCCTTTTCCCACCTTAAGGTTGTCACTACATCTTTCACCTACATTAGCCCTACTTTTAAAGAATCATTTTGGACTTGAATAACCTAATGAGTCTGAAGAGAAATAGTATCTTACAATTGTTTGTTGAGACTCTCTATTTTGTTATTCTTGGTATTGATTTCTATAGTCAAACTACTACAGTTTGCCTTTTCTTGGGCTAGATCAACCTCCATCTTTTGTAGCTTCTTTGATATTATCAAATAATCCTCAGCTACTATAGAAGTGGATTCATTTAGTAGCTCAATCTTATCTTGGGGTCTGAAAAGTGACATATATATTTCCACTACATTCATTGTGTAATCTTCAGGCTACATCTGCTCATTTGGCTTGACTATATTAGGTGACAAATGGGTCATCATTAGTTGTTGTTGTATTGGGTCAAATTGTGACCTCATATGTGGTGTAGCCAAGGCTTTATTATCTTTCATCCTCTTTTTCTCCATCTTGGCTTCTCTAGCCTTCTTAGTAGTATCTACTTGAGTTTGGAAGGTAGAAGGAGAGACAATGTGCCCACATGCAAAATGATAACCTTGTGGCAAGTCATATGGAATAGCCAAATGTTGGCTAAGGGCAATCTAAAGAGGTACTTTCTTTGGAATAGAGGGGTAAAAATGAGGCAATGATATGGCCTGAGTATGGATAGATGGGGCAAAATGAGAAATGGGCACAACAGAGGTGGTAGGGGATATTATTTGGCTCAACAAAAACGTCAACCCTATAGAAGAAGAGAGAAATTGAGAAGAAGGAGAAACAACACTTAATTGATGAGAAACTAAAGTACTCTAATGTTGGTGTTTTGAGGGTTCTAGCCTCTCCTCTAAATCAAGTTAAAACCTTAGCCTCTTATGTTTCCTTGGTGTTTCTTCTTTTGGTTGTGCTTCTTTCTCTTCAACATTTACCACTGCTACTAGTGGTGATTGTGTAAAATTGGGAACCCCAAGGGCTGACATTGATGGAGAAGATTTTAGTGGTGAAGATACCACACTCTTTTATTTTTTAATGGCACTAAGAGATTGGGGCCAAACATTTACAACTACTATAGCAGAGGTTTGCCCTAGGGTTTGCAATGTTTGACTAGATTCTGCTCTGGCTTTTAGCTCTACACCTTGTGTCTACAAATTGCTTGTATCAAAGATAGATATAGGAGGTAGATTACATTCATCCTAGAGTTTCTCCCATTGCTCATCTAAATCCACATTTCCAAAAGAGTGAGTTGTCTCACAAATCTCTTGCCTATATCTCCAATAGGCTTCTATCTTCTCAATGTTCCAGTCTTTATTCTTTAATGCTCTTCTTAAACCAAAAGTCATTCTGATTTTAGGATCAAAATCCCTTTGCTTAACATAAATTTTTTCCCATGGCCTATCTTCTTGAAGGGGCAAATATGTTAATTCTACATAAAAATTAGGAATATCTTCCCTAAGATTTCTTCTATTTTCCCAAAAGGGATGGCCCTCATGCATAATTCTGGTAGCAACCTTATTATTCTTGACCCATGAAGTTATGAAACCATTAGGGTCATATCCCCATTTATCTTCAATTAAAGAGAAACCCAGGAAGGCTAGCTTTCTTAAAAACACTATCTCAACATCTCTGACCTATAGGGCCATGTTGTTTGTTACCCATAGAACATCATACATTTTCCTCTTTTTCTTCCTAGAGCCATATTCATTATTTACCATAGACACCTGCCTGGTGACATCTAAAAATGCTAACCTAAGGGTCAAAATCTTAGGTAGCAACACTGGTTCCCCACTAAAACCATGGACTCTAATAATAGTATGATGGGATCGAAAAAAGTAATCACAAGGAATAATACAATTGGTCATAAGGCTTGAGACACTTGGAAATAGTCTATTTATAACCAGTTCTGGGCTTAGATGACAAAAAGTAGGGGCAACAAAAAGTTCCCAAAATTCATATGGGTCACTAGTTTCTGACAAGATATGTGTCCATGTAGACATAGGAATGATTCTATGTAGACCGAAGCTTGGGTCATACATATTTAGATGCATGTGTTGGGAAAAGATGCCAGAATTTTGATATAACATGAAATGAAACAAATAAGAAGAATACCTAAAAATTCCCTTAGATTTGAACTGTGTGAGTTGTTCAACTATTGAATATGCAATCTACTTAGAGAAACCAAGTTCATACTCCTGAGTCTTGTCAATAGTTTTCAATCTGAAGAGGATGGCCATTTGTTCTTCATAGACAGGTGTATCTTCTTTCATTCCAAAAATGAAAGCCATCATGGAAAGTGCATCTTGACTAGCTTGTGAAAATTGTACTCTTGTTATTGGTAGTGTCGACATAGTGGTATCACCATCACCTAATTGCAATTCTGATTTCAAAAACCTCAATTGAGTATTGACGTTTGCCCATATTTTATGCATTTTGGCAATAGTGGGAAATGTGGCTGTCTTATCATGGTACAGGGCCAACATGTCTCTGATAGCCTTTGGTGTAATTTTCACTATGAATGGACCCTATTGTATGGTATTTTAGGGCACATGAAATAATTTGGATAATATTTCAATTAAGTCAGGGCACGAGTGTACACCTAGGATAATGAATTGTGTCAGCTGAGAAGTCAATATCCTCATTGCGAATGTTTCATAATGTCTAGCCTTGGCCCTCTAAATACAGCTTTGATGTGCCCCTTCTCTAATATTTTTTATATGCTTTTGAAGAATTGGGTCCATGATTCCATCTAAAAAATATTTCACCTTTGCTAGGTCGTTTGCATATCCAACTTTAGGGACTCTAGTCTGTGGATAAGTTTTTACAAGTTGTGCAAGGGCTGAAGCGTATGATTTTCTTGTAAGAAAATTATCAATGTATTCATAAATCCTAGACCCTTTTTGTGAAGACTGTGTTCCCTCCATATCTATATCTATACTTGTAACTAGTGAATTGTGGTAATAAGTATGGAGTATTGCAATAAGGAGGCATTTTCACTAAGCAGGGTTTGCTATGAATTGAAATTTATAGATAATAAGGATTTTAGCAGATGTAGGAATGTTTGAGACACTTGTAAACTTTAAATCTTGTTATGGGGTATTTAATGACCCATCAAGTCTCAAAATGGCATTAAAATTGGATAACCGTTAGCAAATCTTATGAAATCTTCATCGGATAATGAGTTAGACACGTCATGAAAGTGGTTGCGCAAGGTACCTTCGGGAATTTAAGGATTTTGGAGATATTTAATGTGTCAAGAGTTTTGAAATTTTTGAAAAAGACTCTGAGCTATGGCTATGTGTTCAAAGAACACTTATTTAAAAGAAATAGTGGAAAAGAAATATGGGAAAACAAAGTAACAAAGAAAGGGGAACTATCTAACTAGAATACATTAGAGACATAGCTTAATTGAAATGTTTCAAGTAGATCCCATTCATAGGAATCTCTTCAGGTTTGCCTTCCATTGTTCTAGCTCAAACAAATTTTTCTATTTACATGCATAATTTTTATAGGGGCTAGTCCATAATGCTTCAAATTTAGTGTGTTGACCTGGCTTGGTAGCTCTTGCATCCCATTTCAAAATAATTGAGCCTACTTCAAAATGAAGATTTGAAGTCCTTTTATCGAATTAGTCTTTAATTATTTTTTGATGCTTCATTAATGAATCATGTGCTGCATCCCTCTTTTCTTGAACTTCTAGAATTTTAGCAAGTCTAACCTGCATGGGGCCATTTTCCTCAATTTCAATCTATTTAAACAGTTGGAGAGTAGGAATCTCCAAGCTTAGGGGTATTACATCAAGATTTCTATAGACTAATTAATATGGGGACATTTTTTCCACCTACTTAGGTATAATTCTATCAGCCCACAGTGCTATATTAAGCACTTTATGCCACTCTTTGTGATGATCAGCCCTTATTCTCTTGATGAGTCTAATCAAGTTCTTATTAGTTAATTCTGCCAAACCATTACCCTAAGGGTAATAATTAGAGGAAGTTTTCAGATATATTCCATGCTTTAATGCAAATTTAGATACTTTAGACCCTAAAAATGCTTTAGCATTATCAAAAATTATGGTGTGAGGAGCCCCAAAGTGAGTAGTGATACTCCCTAGAAAATCTAAGATCACATTTTCTATTGCTTCTTTGAGTGGCACTACCTTATTACATTTAGTGAAATAATCTATGGTAGTTAGAATCTATTTGTGACCCATACTAGGCACTAGATTTATCATTCCAATGAAGTTAACACCCCATTGAGCAAAAGGTTCATCAACAATTATAGGACTAAGGGGCATTGCTGCATTCCTTCTCATCCCCACATAATATTGACAAGATTGAAACTTTTTAACCATTTGATAATAGTCTATAAATAAAGTAGGCCATAAATAACCTACCTCACTTATCTTTATAGCTATGGTCTTTACAGAAAAATGTCCACTTGAGACTCGATGATGCATTTCATGTAGCATTTTCTTAGCCTCATCTTTCTCTACACATCTTAAAAGTTTGCAATCAGAATTTATTCTAAAAATAACTTTGTTCAATTAAAACAAAATGGAACCCTTACATCCTATAGTATATCCTCTTATTTTGAGGGAGTTCTGTTAGTTAAATCCTATATTTCATAAAATGAATCCTATTTATGACCCAAGAGTTCTGATCAACCTCTTGTATCCTTAATACAGTTTCCTTTTCCATTTTTGAATCTGTTTCTTTAGGTATCATCTTTTCAAGCTCTTGAGTCATGTATTGGCACAATCCCCTACCTCTGACTAACTTAGTGGGTCTAACCTCTACATCATATTCAAGGATCTTTGTTATCCAGTTTGCTATTTTTTTAGTAATTTCACCCTCCATAATGTATTCTCTGACACTTGGGTGAGCCACAAGTATCAGAATCTTACTTCCTAATACTATATGCCTAAATTTCTTGAGGGATTTTACCATAGCATATGCTTGTTTCTCCACAAAGTTGTATCTGGTTTTGTATTCCCTAAGAGTCCTTGAGGAAAATGTTATTAGATGCTCTCCCTCCTATCTATCATCTTTCTATGTTAGAACAACAACAATGCTAAGCTCTTTTCCATAGACATACATTACAAAAGGCTTAGAAAAGTCTAGATTTCTAAGTACTAGGGCCATTGAAATTGCTTTCTTGACCTCTTCAAAGGATTTCCTTCCTTCTGTATTCCACTTGAAAACCAAGTCTTATTTCAACAAGAGTGTCACTGGTCTTACTAATCTTGCAAAGTCAGATATGAACTGACTGACAAAATTAATCTTTCCCAAAAAATATTGAATTGCTTTCTTATTTACTGGTAAGGGCAAGTTCATTATGGCTACAACTCTCTCTGGATCTATAAAAACTCCTTCTTTAGATACTATATGTCCCAATAATTTTCCTTGAGGTACAACAAAGATACATTTCTTGGGATTTAGGGATGTTCCAAATTCTTGACATTTCTTAAAAATAGATTCTAAATGATCAAAATGATCAACAACATTCTTGGAAAAAATAGTAAAATCATCAAGATAAATCAGGATGATTTTATTTATAAGCTCCCCAAATGCTATATCCATAGCTCTTTAAAAAGTGGCTCCAACATTTGATAGGCCAAATGGCATCTTAGCATATGTAAATGTTCCCCATTTAGTAGTAAAAGCAATCTTGAATTAGTCTTCATCAGCCAACCAAATTTGATTGTATCCAGAGAAACCATCTAGCAAGGAAAATCTCTCTAATCTAGCCACAGTCTGTAAAATTTGTTCCATAGATGGTAAAGGATAGTGATCTTTTAGAGATGCTCTATTTAAGTCTCTAAAATCTACACAGAGTCTTATGTCACCATTCTTTTTCGTGACTAGTACTAGATTTGATACCCAGGTTGAGTGTTTGATTGGAAAAATTATTTTAGAATCTAAAAGTTTCTACAACTCATCAACCATTAGAGATTCAATCCTTGGATTTACTGGCCTCTACTTCTGTCTGACTGGCTCAGATCCTTCAGTCAATTCTATTGTGTGTTGAATGATGTCTTTATTATATCCATGAAGGTCTTCATAGCTCTAGGCTATGACTCTATCATATCTTTTACACAAGTCAATTAGTCTTTCCCTTTCCTCTCGAGTTGCATAATTTCTTATTTTTTATTTTCTCCCTTCACTCACTTCTATTTCAGAATAATTTACTTTATTTACTTGGAACCTTTTCTTCTCTAGGCCTACATCTTATGGATCAAATAGGTTTTCTAAAGTGATTAAGCCTTTGGGAAGCTTACTATTTTTTAATTGTATAACTTGGTCTCCATATGCCTCTTCAATTTTTGGTTGCAATTGATCGACAAATTCCCTTGATTGTTGTAAGAATGAGAGTACCTAAGAATAGTTTTCAAATACTTGCCAATTCTCATCATTGTCTGGGATAGTTGGCCTTACTATAAATTTTACTAACTCATTGTTAACTAATAGACTAGTTACTGGATCAAACTATGAGCTAATTTGTGCCATCTTATCAGCTTCAAAATTTTGGGTTCTAGGAACTACTTCAATATTGAAAGCTTCAAAATCTTCTATTAAGTCCCAAATTCTATGTCTATAGGATCTCATCCTTACATTTTTGACTATTGCCTTTTCCCTAATTTGCTTCACCACTAATTCTGAATCTCCTTTTACTATCAAATTCTTTACTCCCTTTTTCTTGGCTAATATGAGCCCATGTACGAGGGATTCATATTCAACATCATTATTAGTACAAGCAAATTGGAAATGGATAGCTCTCAAAATTTTCTCCCCATTTGGAGCAACAAGACAAATTCCTAGTCTAGCACCAATTTTATTTCTAGCCCCATCAAAATTTAAGGTCCAAATTTCTAAATCCTTTTCAGATTCTTGAGTAGTTGGTATTTCTTCCCTTAAAACATTTGGGATTTCATGGTCTTCATAAAAAATGACATAAGTGCCTAGACTAGTAGAGTCATAATTTCCATATGAATCACTATGCATCATAGCTAACAAATGGTTATTTTCCTCTTCTTGGTCATGTTCAGTCCTATCACCCAACTCTTCAACAAAGACCATTTCTTCCTTATTTAGCATAGCATGAGCTACCTCTAACTTTGAGGTTGGTTCATTGGTGATGTGATCCTTATATAATGGATCAGATAGTATTTTCATCTTTGAACCATATTTGGTTTTTAGGATGAGGTGAGACCAATCAACTGACATATATCCTCCTATTTTGGCTATGAAATCTTTAGATAAACATAGGCCAAATATAAGGGGTATATCTATGACTACTACATCTTGATTGACAATTATATTGGGGAAAGTATATAACTATAATGGAATTTGTTTAATTCTCCCTATTGTTTGCACTGATTTTCCATCCAGCTACATGACTCCTCTAGTAAGTGCCTCATACTTTATTTTTAAAGCATTAGCTATTTGCTTAGGCATTAATATAGTACTAACCCCTGAGTCTATCATCACTTATGGAATATTTTCTTTCCAACTATCAGAGTTAAATAGAAGGGCTCTAGTTTGGATTTACTTACCTATGTTGCATTATTTAAAAAGGCTATTGTCTTCAGAGGAACTATGTCCTTGAGCTTTTCCTTATCAGCAAGTCCTTTGGTGCCAGTATGTTTAGGCACTGCTTGACCTTGTAGAGCTTCTTGTAATAATGTATTTTACTTATGAATAGCTAATGTGTCCCACATTGACACATGTGCTAGGGTCCTCTTTAGTTGATCCACCACATTCACTGGTCCTATTGTTTGGGTTCTTGGAAAATAAGGGTACCTTGCTTTTTATTGAACTTGTCCAAGGACTACTTGATTCTACACTAGTTGATGCACTTCTTGTCTAGCAGTTGTGTTTTGATGACTTTGAAATGGAGGATGTCCCATAAATTCATTATTTGTGACTTTAGGCTATTCCAGCATCCTTCTTTTTGATCTGGTGTAGTAATCTGATTATACTATTGGCTTCTTGGAAGTGGAAGCTTCATTTAAGAATACTAATTCTTCATCTTCAACCCATGAAAATAGAGCATGTTTAGGGGCTATTTCTTCTTCTTTTTTTAAGGACATCCCTTGAATATGAGCCATCAAGACTAAATTTTGCATACCAGGGGACTGGTAGGCTTGAGTGTCAGAAGTACTTTCAAATTGTCCATCCATTCTTCTTTGCTCTGCTACCTTTTATTGCAGATTACCCATGGGACAATCTTTGGGTGTATGAGCATTATTACAAGGAAAACACCAGGCATTGGTGCCATCTACATAATTATTTTACCTTTGAAAAATCTCTCTATTTGGATTGGGGGAACAGTCTGTGAGGGTGTAGGGACTGCAACTAATTGGTTTGTTGGCTGAGGGTTATTTTACCTTTGATGACCCTAATACTGGTTTGGCTATGGTGGAAATCTATTTCCTTGGTAGCCTTGGTATTAGGGTTTAGGATAAGGATTCTACTATCTTTTTATATTAATTAACTCATTAAAAATGTCCTTAAGATGTTCTTGATATAATCCATCTCAGATGACTAGGTAGGGACAAGTTCTTTAGCAGGTTGTTAAGGATATGTGTACATAGACACAGGTGGAGCTATAGAATTAGGGGTTTATTGAGGAAAATGTAAGGTAATCTCTAGAAACATGGGCATGGGAGGCCTTGGGGGCAACTTTCTAGCATCTATTAAATTATTTTTAGCTCTGACTGCATAGTCATATGCTTCTAGCAAAGTCTGACCTCCAAGTGACTCAATCATTACTGATATATCTAAATTTAAAGCATTAAGATAAAATACTATAGACATACCTAGTAATGGTCTTGCTATAGTAGGAATTCTTTCCCAAGTCTTTTGAAATCTTGAATTGAAGTCAGTCATTGCTTCTTGTGGTGGCCTTTTAATAGTAATCAATTGTTGTAACAAAGAAGACTTATCCCCTTTTCTTCAAATATTTCAAAGAAAAGATCTCCAAGTTGATCCCATGTAGATATTGTATTTGGGGTCAAGGATCTATACCATTCTAGAGCCTTCCCTTTAAAAGAAGATGCTAATAATATTATAGCCACATTCTACTATGTGACTACATGTATAGCATAGACATCAGACACATACTGCAGATGTTCTTCAAGAGTTTTTGAAATCTTGCCCACTAAATTTGGGTAGAGCTTTCATGGCATTTATTGGAATAGGGTCCCAAGTGGCTGGTGGTATTAGGAGGATTAAAGGACTACCAGTGTTCCAACTTTCATAATTCTTCGGGGGCATAGGAGCTCCCATATTTACTATTGGTATTGGTATAAACTGATTGACTCTTCATCTTGGACTAGTTATCAAAGGCAAAAATAGAATACCTAGATTTACAACAGATTGAGATCTTGTTATTGGTCCACAACTCTGACTCCTTGTAGCTCTCTCATTCATATGGTCTTGAAAGAAACTTCAAGATGGTGTCCTACCTGACGTGATAAAAACTATTGATGATTAAAATTGTGATGTTTCTAACACCAACAATGGGAAGTTTCAAGAATGTGGGACTTGCAACCTGAAATGACCTCCATATTTTAAATAAGTTGGATCTTCTTTATCTCAAGTGTATTATGAGGGAAAGGATAGGAATTAAATAGAAACACAAATGCAATGAAATAAAATCTAACTATGGTGATGTGCTTGAATTTAATTTGACCCTTAATTCTAAGCACAGTGAAGCTATCTTTAAAATTCAATTACATTAAAGAGCAGACAAGACATGATCAATGTAAAAGATAAGAATATATAGGATCAAAGGCTCATAGTTTAGATGATTTTGTAATGACATAGAAAATATCAACAAAGGCATAGAACTTAGTCTTCTTATTTATTTTTTAGTTTCATAAAAGGCACAAAAACATGCAAATTTACACAAACTTTCTAACTCAAGAAAATAGAACAAAGGAAAATGACATTACTGGCCACAACAAGAAAGTCTAAAATCTCTTGATAACAATCTCTAGTAGAAAATTCTCTCTATCTTTTGATGATGATTTTGGTGATCTCTACACCTATATTTATAGCATTAGACTAGCCCCAGATTACCTACACATTCCCAATCCAACGGTCTAACTAAACTCTAACTGAACTGGAAGTGTCTAACAAAGATATTTCTTGGATCTAAATTTTTTTGTCTCCCTACAATTCATTAGATGAAATAGATACACGGGACACTTCCCACTATGAAATGGGTGAAGACACTTGGCATGTTTCACTTAATGTAATTGAAAACTTTCTCATTATTCAAAAGGTACCAAAAAATGACACTTGGCAGCTTCTGAGGCACTTTACCAAAGACACATGACACTTTTCACATAGCTTGTACTCTTTACTATATCTTTGCTTAAGAGTATTCCGTCTTTAACATCTGTCAAAGTCCACTTCTTCAAAATTTAACAATCTATGGAGAATGGGACCCAAAACAATTCTCACTTGAATAGCTTTAAAAAGGAGAACAAGGACAGGTGTCACATTCCATGTATTTTAAACAAATGACACGTGGCAACTTCCACTTTCTTCAGCTAGGGGCACATGGCAGCTTCCATCAATATTTAGCTAGACTGTAGAAACATTCAGGACTCATTTTAGATTCATATAGATGGTGACACTTGGAAATTTTTTATAACTTTAGAAACAAAACCTAGGTCCCACCATAGTCTTTACTTATCGATGAAACAAAGTGAAGATATTTTGGATGTTGACACATGGCAGCTTTTGATTTCTTCAGCTATGGATATGTGGCATCTTCCAGTGCTTTCAGAAAAACATATTGAAACCTTCCACAATTGCCACTTGGCACCTTCCACTTGATCTTGAGAAAAGCTTATTGAAAGAAGTTTTCAAAACTCAAAAGAAATTTGAAAACACAGAGGCCAACACTTGTCATGCTCCACTGCATTACCACAGGACACACGGTATGTTCCAAGCAACTTACAGAGATTATAAAATGTGTCTCAGCCACTAACACTTGGCAAATTCCATGCCACTTTGATACTTAGACAAAATATAGGCAGAAGAAACTCATGCCCGCACTCTATGTCAAAAAATTTACTACCTCGAAAGCAAAATGTGCAGGGACAAAACTTGGAGTAGACAACTAAAAATTAGAAAAAGAAAAATTTAGAGTTTTTTTACTCTACAATAAACAATGCCAACAAAATTCAACATTTTAATAAAATATTAATTGACATTCATTTCACCTCAGAAAATAAGAGTGTGGTATGCTTGTATATGAATTTAGTTAAATTATATCAGTACCCATTGTTAACATATGCACCCTCCTTCCCGGTGATACTCTCCCTCTCTACCACTTATGAGGTTAGTACAATCCTACAACCACCTTGATCAAAGAAAAGGTAGTTAGTCTGAGATTATAATAAAATATTCAAGTGCTTAGAATATGTAGTTAATAATGAAATATTATAATGAAAATCAATTTACAAATGAAATCATAATTAAACATGATCATAATACATTAATAAACATATAAAAATGTCCTCCAATATAATTTATCATTAAAAAAATTAATTCCAATCATAAAACATAAATATCTAGATAATATTAAAATAATAACTACAAATCATTAGTTCTATTTCCCTTAACAATACTTAAATATCTTTTTGTATAGTGGGATAGGATGTAGAATTATTCTCTCTAAAATATTTCATCATTCAGATGAATTTTATTTCAAACAATAGTTTAGGAAATAATTTATAATGTTTAGTAAAATATTATTTAGATAAATTAGTAAACAACCTCAATAATTTCTCTTAATATTCCCATGTATCATTGTCCTTAGAATATTGGTCCCACTAGACCTTGTCTTTTGATGCTTACCTATTACACAAGGTAAGCTTGTGAGTATAAATTATTCTAATTGGATATACTATGATCACACCTAGATCTTGAACCTATAATTCATTGTAGTCCAAAACATGTGTATGACTAGCTATATAATTCTTAAAATAAGATACATGAAAAAAAATTATACATTTGAACTAAAGCTAGTGGAAAGTCAAGTATATATTCTACATGATTAATCACTTATAAAACTTCATAGGGTCTCTCATATCTTGGTGATAGTTTTATTGATTTACAAAACTTAATAGCATTGTTTTGGGGTTTGACTTACAGAAAAATATTAAATCCAAATAAGAATTATCTTATTTTTATTTTCATATCAACATAAATTTTATTCTTATAATAGGCTTCAATGAATATTTATCTTATTTCTTACTTATTATTCCATTTACACTATCATATCAGGTCCAAAGGCTTCTCTATCTTCTAATTTATCCTATTTGATTGGTTTTCTTAACCTTATACCATACAATTCCTAAAAAAGAGTCATTTTAAATTCTTATTGGAAAGATTTGTTATGATAAAACATAAACAATGGTAGGCATTCATCTCATTTTTATACTAGTCCATGAAATACATCCTCAAAATATTCTATAAGATCTGATTTACTCTTTTTTCTTGCACATCCATTTCTACATAGTAAGATTTACTAAAGTTTAGATATGTACCTAATGTTAGTGGAGAGTTTACAAAAACCTTGAAGTCATCCTAAGGTCTTTCTCTAAAATGACCTTTTACAAAAACCCATGCAATCTATATACTTATTTTACAAACCTTTTAGTGAGCATTGGTGCATCATATATCAAATTACTTGGAATTAAGTGAGCTACTTTGGTAAGTTTATCCACAACTACAAAAAACATGTTATGGCAATTTATAGACATATTAAATCCTTGGACAAAGTCCATGCTAATAAATTTCCACTTCTATTTTGGTATTATTGTAGGTAAAACAACCCAACAAGATGCACATGTTTGTACTTAACTCACTAATAGTCTAAGAAACTAGACATAAAGTTTTTCACATTTTTTTATTCTCTTATAAAAATATAATGGTCTTAAACTTGATATAACTTAGTCAATACAAGATGTCCTAAATATATAGCATTGTGAAATTCCTTTAACACAATATTTCTCAAAATTTCCCTATCAGGTACATATATTCTACCATTACATCTCATAAATCAATCATTTTCAAATTCAAATCCATGGTATCTAGGATCCTAAAAATTCTTAACTAATGTTGCTTTACCTATTCTTAAAATTTATCTACAGGTGAAAATTCTACTACCTAATCTCGAAAAGTATTCCTTATAGTGGCTAATGCCACAATATACATTTTATGACTAAGAGCATATATAACTCTATTTTATTTGCCCTTAATGTAGTTGATGTCAAAATCTTAGTTTGACAAAAATCATAACCACCACCTTTAACAAGCATTAAGGATAAGATGGGTAAATATGTATTATAGTCCTCTATTATCAATTTTAATCTCAAAATTCTTTTTCAAAAAATAATGCCTCCAAACTTTCAAAGCATGAACTATGGTAGCTAGTTCTAGGTCATGTGGAACATAGTTTGCTTCATAAGGATTAAATTTCCTTGATTCATAGGCTAAAATATGAACCATAATTCATAATAAATCATCCTAAACCATATCTTCATGTATTTATGATAACTACAAAATGAACATTTGGATTTAGAATATACAAAACTAGTGTTAAATTAAACATCATTTTTAGAACTTGAAAGGCTTTTTCAACTTATCAGACTAAACAAAATGTTGTTACTTTTGTTAAATAAATGTGATTAGATTGGATAGCTTAGATAAATTTAGTACAAAATTCCTATAACACCCTATTAAACCCATGAAACTACACACCTCATGCACATTATTGGGTGTTGACCACTCCATAATGGCTCTAATCTTTGTTGGATCCAAACAAATTCCTTCTACATAGATAATGTATGCTAATTATTATACTATTATTTTATATAAAGAAAATTTAGAAGATTTCTTATAGATTTTATGTTTTCATAACTATTGAAATACCAAACACAAAATCTCAACATGTTCTTCATTTTTAAAATAGATTAGAATGTCATCAAGGAACACTAGCATAAACTAATTAAATTAATATCTAACACACTATTAATAAGTTTAATGAATGTTACATGGGCATTAGCTAATATGAAAGGAAGTACTATAAACTCATAATGCCCATAACAATGTCATGAAAGTTATTTTTGGAATATCTTCTTCTCTAATTCTTAATTTATGGTACTCAAAATGAAAATAAATCTTTTTAAAGATTGTTGCACCACGTATTTGATCTAAAAGTCATAAATTTGATCTAAAGGATATATATTCTTGATTTTTTCCTTGTTTAGCATTCGGTAGTCAATGCAAAAATTAAAGTTTATATCCTTATCTTTTACAAAGACTAAAGGTGCAACCCATGGTGAAACACTTGGCTGAATCAACCCTTTGGTGGGATTTTAACTCAAATAACTGAGTCATTATCATTTTTTAGGGAGCCTTGGATTTTGTTTCCAATCTTATAATGATATCAATAGTAAATTTGAATTCCCTCTTGGTAGGTAGACGCAATAATACCTTTGGGAAAAACATCCTAAAATTCTTGTAGAAAAGGATAGTATTCTATTGAGGGTTCTTTAATTTCACCAATTTTATGAATCTTGACTAGGAATGCTTGACCTCCCTTTAGTTGAGCCCTTTTAAACTAAATGGATGAAATTTACCTTAGTTTAAACCCTATTTTATCTCCTTAAAGTTAGGTTTTGTTTCTCAAATTATCTAAACACTTAACCTTATTAAGTAAACAATCAACTTTGGCTTTGTGTTTAGATAGCCAATTCACTCTTATGATCACATCATATGACCCTGTTGGTGCTATAAAAAGATCAAAAACCATAGTGAATATTGGAAATTTTATTAAAACCTTAATAACACATCTATCAACCTTTACCTTGGATTCATTTCCATGTTGAAATAACTCATTATGTTCCATAAAACTAACTTTTCTATATAATTTACTTAAAATTATAAGAGAGATAAAAAATTTAGTGGATCTTATATCTATAAAAATATAAATAGGATGACCAAAAAAATAATTAATACTTCAACTAGAGAGGATTGAATTATTTCTTGATGATTTTCAAATAATATGTCAATATGTAGTTAAAAGGTTCCCTACTATGATGTAGGTGGACAAATTCTTATTTCTACCGTATGTCTTCCCCCAAAGACAATCCTTAGCATAATGGTATCCTCTAGGTGGTCCCTTCCTCTCAAATTTAGTAACTCCCTTGAATACTTATCAAAAACCACTTATAGGTTTCATGTTTCTTGAATCATTACTAAATGTTTTATTTTGGCTATCAAAGTGATTCTTGAAATTCCCATTCCATTTCTAGATATTTTTCTTGAAGGTTGTCCTCAAGCTTCCAAAATTCTTTATGAATTTATCTCTAACATTAGTAAGTGATTTCAACTTTTGATCTTACTTAAATATGTTCTCATATACTTGGTCCATGTTGAATGGTCCATGCACATCAACTTCTCATCCTATTTGGGTTTTTAATCCCATAATGAACTTCTTGATCCAAAAATATTCATCTTTATGTTATTGCAGAATATAATTCAAGACTTTTTTGAATTCTTCCTAATATTCATTTGCTGAAAAATCCCCTTGTTTTATATTATAAAAATCTATTAATTTTTTAATCAAAGTATAACTTAGATATCCATGATGCCCTAAAAAGAGTCACAAAATACTCCAAAGTAATAGTAGTGGAATTAAGGTTCATCTCAAGCTTCTTATTAGCCCACCAAGTTATTGCTTCACTAGCCAATTGGTAAGCTCTACAAACATCCTTGGTCACCTCAAAATAATTTTTAATTTTGAATATGTTTCCATTTCATTGATCCAAGCTTCAATTCCATCACCCAATAATATACCATCAAACTTGGGTGGGTTCACTTTCTTTATATCTCATGCAAGATTTGTAACTACTTGAGCTCTTGTTACTTGATGTTCCTCTACATGCCACTAATCTTGAGACTCTTCCTAATCATCTGGTTATTCCTTTATAACTTTTTTCATTGTCATACTTTGGTCCATGAACTCCTTGCTCTATAGCTACTATCATGTCTCTAGTCTCCTTCATGACATTGGGTATTTGATAAAGTGTTACAACTTGTTCAACTACTAGCTAATTTGGAACATCTTGAGGAATCATATTTAAATTCCCCTCACCAGTAAATTTACCTTTAACCATTATCATCACTAAAATTAGGATATTTAATTTTATGTTAGTTGAATTATTAGGTTTGAGAGTTAAACTTTAGCTCTAATACCACAATGTTAGGAACCCACTAAGTTCCTTAAAAGTTACACTATTTTCTAAGTCCATATAGATTACTAATAAAATCATCCATAATCATATTTACAATTATTTTTTGACTATTATATGTATATAAATTAATAAATGCATAAATGTGTCAACCCACTAGTTAAAAATATGATCCATTTAGTTTTTAAATAGCCTCTAATAGATTACAGGACGAATGTTTCTCATAATATAACTAGTGAAAATAGTAAAGTACATTAAATCTCTAATATAATCCAAAAACACAACTATAAATAATCATATATCCATTTATATTAAAATATTCAAAATTATTTACAAATCTCACAACCACTGTTGTGTTGAATAGTCATCAATAATAATGCACTACAAATTACATTCAATAAAAAAGTCAAATATATAATATATCATGTATAATATTGAAAATGATTCTCATAAATAGCTCTATGATCTATACAAATATCCATGAGTTTGATTATCAATTTTGTCAATAACTAAAGAGAGGGATAACATCACCTAAGTACTTTACCTCTAACCATAGACCGTCAATCTCACACACACCTCCCCACTAGGAGTTATCCTTACCTTCACAAAGGGATAGATAAGAACAATGTGGATTTCAAGAAATCAATAAAAAACTATTTGTGGACAATAAATAATACATGAAACAATCACATAGTCCATGGGATAAAATCCTCTATCTATTATGATATCAACATACATATGTAAACTAAAAAGTATAGTGGAGTGATAATGTCTCACATATAACATTAATTTGGCCAAAGTTTTCATTATATAGATCAGATATTTCATGGATCTGATTTAATTCCACTCAAAAAACTCTCATATACTAAATCATAATCTATCAAATGATATCATTAGGTAGATATATGAGTTTCAAGTCATCACCCTCACATATATATCACATGTTATCATATGACTAGTAATTTTCACATATAAATTCAAGGCATAATAAATAAAAATTGTAGCATACATAAATCCAAAAAATAATTTAAGGTATAAGAAATATTTTTTCAACAACATCATTATTTCCATTAACTTAGCCTTAATAATTTTATGTATAATTTATTTAAATGAACTAGATTCAAACTAGACATACATATAGGTCTATAAACAAGAATGTAAGATTTAAGACATTATATAATTTTTTCAACATATCTTATTTAAAATCATATAAGATATGATAATATCTAATAAATAAAATAATATAAGAAAAATGAGTCTTGAGATATCTCATAAAACACAAATAATGTCTCTTAAGCTTATTTTATATATCATTGACAAGTTTATCCATTCTAAACTTATTCCACTGTTTCCTTATTACATGAAAAAAATAATAATTTAATTGATATAAAATTACATCCTATAAATTTTTAATATTTAAGATATGCTCTATTAGTTATATAAATCAAAGAACCATTAAAAATAATACAACATATGAAAATGTGTATTTAATATACATATATTATCTCTTCATAATTTTACTTGTTTAAGAACATATTAACTATTCCTACTACCAGTGGAAATTCATACTCTTCAATAATGAAATCATTTATATATTTCATACTCATAATCCTCATTATAACTTCTATACTAACAAATATATGCTCAATTTTAATATCTCAAGGTACATTTAAGCCATGTATTTCCATACATAGTTAGATGTATCCATCCCTTATATGTATATATAAATATATATACATACTAAAATATTTATTTATGTAAATCAATAAAATAATTTTCCATGAACCCAATATTATAATTTATATATACACATATTTCATTATTTGAATTGACAATATACAGGTCTATAAATCCTCATATGTATATATAATACATGTACAAATATACCTAAATACACACACACACACACACACACACACACACACACATAAAAACACAAAACAATATTCATCTATCACTCTTCTAAAAACATCACAATAACAAAGATAAATACTAAGTTAATCTTGAAGTAAATTAACATAGATTAGTTACTATTGTATGCTTGTATTTTTAGCTATAGATCTAAAATATTATAAATAACAATTTTAACCCAAAACTAAAATAATATCAAAGAGATATAAATATAGTAACAATAAATAATTATAAATTAATTATTACCATCACCTTAGTCTTAATAGATGATCTCCAATATCTCTAAGCCAATTTTACAATGATATTTGACTTGTATGTAAATTGCTTGATAATGGCTTCAATATGGATATAATGTCTTCTTTGGATGATAGAGAGGATGAAAGAGAATATAAATAATTATAATAGATGGTATATGTATGAAAGAATAACTTGTGAGCTTTATATTTAGTCTATCCATGATCCAAGCATGGCTTTTATAGGTTGATGGAGGAGGTTTTAGATGAATTTTTAATTCATTTAGAATTCTTTTATTTAGAGAATTCTATAAGGTTAGGGAGAGTTATATATTTATAGTTTTATATATTATATTAAGGGATAATAGGGATTAATTATATATTTATGTAGGTTTAAATCTTAAAGGGGTGTAGGAAAGGCTAGGGATAGGTTGGTTGGGGGTAGTTGGAATATATATGATTTTTTAATTGGCAAGTGGGATAGTGGCTAGTTAATTAGGTAAGATTAGTATTTAAGTGAGATATGAGTGAGATAATGAGGGTATTAATATGTCATGGGGGTATACAAAGGATATTAAGATGTAAGAAGTATTTAATAGGGAATATGATTTAACTAATTGGTTAGGATTATGGTTATGGGATTTGACTAGTGAAATTAGTGGGATAATTAGGATGAGGAAATTTATGTGCATACACTTTACCCCTCTTTTAAAATAAATTATGGTTGAAAAGGTGAGGATTAATTTTATTTCAAATAAAAAACACTATGTGGATGAGTTTGTAAATGTAAAATGGGGTTGCATGATTCCCCCTCAAGCAGACATGTAGGGAGGAACAAGTTGAATGGCCACTCAAAAATATATCCCTAGGTTGGGTATAAAATTAATATAATGAAGGGTTTGTATGTCCCACATTTGGATTGAAATAATAATAATAATATTATCTAAGAGTAAATGTAAGGAGATAATATTGTAGGTTTAAGACTAGTCCTAAAGGGGAACACACCTGAGAAATAATGATTAGCCTCTTAAGATGAGTCCTAGACAAAGACCAATGCCGAGGAAAGAGGAAAGTGGATTAAAATGATAAGAAAAATTTTCATGAGATAATGATATATGTTTATGAAATGGATAGATAAATAAGGATGAAAGTTATTTATAGTTCCCAATCAAGGATGCATGTAATGGATAACTATAGGCTAATAAAGGGTATGTGACAAGTGATTTGTGACAAGGAACATATTTGATATAATGATCATAGATAAACATGATTTAATAGATTGAAATGAACCAAATGGGATGTAATATGAATTATTTAATAGTAAGTGTTAAGCTATTTTGGGTGCTTAAAAAGTGGCAAAGTGATACCTACATAGTCTAAAGAGAACTTAGGATGATATAGTTTTGACTCAAAATGGTGGTCAAGGAGAAAGAAAATGGAAGGCCATACCCATAAAATTGATTAAAATGACTTGGGGATATATAATAATTTCTTATAATGTGAATAAAGGTAATAATGGGATGTATAAAGGGACACAAGGGTCAAAATTAGTTAGTTAAGTAGGAAAAAAGGGTTAATAGGTTAAAGGGGTTAAAAGAATATGTTTATTGGGGTAAAATAGAAAAGTAGGGGGTAAAGAGTCATTTTTACTTTATCTTTTATGATTTTATTTATAGATCCCAAGATAATGGAATGCATCCCATGAGTTTCTCACTATAGAGAGAGGGTCTGAGAGTTTTAGAGGCCAGCTAATACAAGACCATCGATGAGTGATCTAGCCAAGATCAATCATTTTTGTCTTTAATGCATTTATTTATTAAATTTATTATAATTAAAAATGGATGATGTAAAATTTCCTCTAAGAGAATTACCCATATTTATAATTTTACAATCACAAAGTACAGTATCTCACTTGCAAGCTATGGTCTTATAAAACTACATGTGGTGAACTGCATTTTTCAACACCATAGTGAATGATCTATGGTATTAAAATATTGTGTAGGGGATATGATATATTTAAAAACTATAAGTGATAAATTATTATTTTTTAAAACTTCAAGAGTTAGGATGCATTTTTGATAAAGTCATTGGTTAGGATTAAGTTTAGATGCAGTTTTTAGGAAAGTGAATTTTAGGGTTAGTTAGATAAGGGGATGGCTAAATAGGTAGGTTAGATAGGTGGATGGGTGGATAAAAGGGGTAGAAATAATGTTATATGTAATTAATAAGAAATATAGCATATTTTGATAGATAATATGGATAAGTTAGATAGGATAAAGAGGATAAGAAAGAGTAGGGTGAGTAAAGTAGGTTAGATGAGATTTATGGGTTAGATGGGATTGATAAGTTGGGATAAGTGGATGGGTAGTTTGTATTTAGATAAGGTCGATAGGATATATGGTATTGGTAAGGTAGATACAATAGGTTGATAGGTTAGGATAGATAGGGTAGGAATGGTAGGAAGGATAGATAGGATAGGTTGATACGTTAGGTAAAATAAGTTGGATTAATATATAGGGTTAATCAAGAGGGATATGTAAGGTTAAATGATTAGTGGTTATGGATGGATAATAGGTTTTATTATGGTGTTAGATTATTTAGGAGTAGTAGTTTCTAGACTAAAGTGACCATTGGTGCTACATAAGATATATAGGTTGACTTTAATGGAGTATAGAGTCCTCGAGATGATTGGCCTATCCTACATTATGATGATGCCAATTATTTAGATAGATAGGGAACTCATCAAAACATTAATGGAGTGGTGGAACTTTGAGAATAACACATTCCATTTCTTACAAAGTATATGATCATAACCTTGGAGGATGTGTTGCACATTTTTTATTATCTATGAGAGGTGATTTGATATACTAGTGATCACAAACACTCATTGATATTGTGCAGAGATTAAGTGGGTGTCTACAGATCAGGGTAAAAGACACATAAATATATATTTAGGGCATTTAAATATGGTTTGATTGATAAATTGATCTTAATTTTTATGTCTCTTTTCACTTACAAATTATTGCTAGAAAAACGTGGGAAGTGGTTTTATCTTAGGCTAGGGGATGTAGTTGTTGACATGGATAAAGACAACCATGTGTTTATCTAGGGTCCCATAGTATTGGGACATTTTTATAGAGAGATACACATGGGTGCCTATATAAGGGTAGATGTAATTGGTTCTTAATTGATACTTCAGATTTGGATCTAGGAGTATAAAGTTATTTAGAGACCATTGGGTACACATGGAGATATAAACCCTGATTAGCCCTTGGTTTTTGGTTGTTACATCATTTTAAGGGTATAAATGGCAGATGCATAATATATTTAGTTATATAAATATGATTTATATAGTGTGAGGGATGATAATATCACATGGGTTCCCTATAGACATGTATAGTGGGGTTGGGTAGAGGATATAGATGTTATGAGATACATGTTGATAGAATGCCACATGACTTATAGGCATCAAGACTATATTATTTACTAATATTACCTTGAATGTGTAGAAATATAGTTTAGATGGTATTAATATTTCTTGGGGGAGGATCACCTCTTTTATTGGAGTGATAGGTCGAGGCCCCAATGGGGGTGGATAGTAGGTAGGGTGTTGGCTAGGGTTCACTACGATAATATTGTTCTAGTTGTATGGGATTACTAGCCCCTATGGTATATCTAAGAGTCACAACAAGATATATAGGGTGGTAGGTTTAGATATGACCCCAAATATTATTAATGCATCCATAAGGAATAAGGAGGAGAGGAGTGATATGGAGGCTAGTGCAGACACAAGTCTATTTGAGGAGGTAATAGGCTTAGATACTATAGCCCTAGGATCATGATGGGTAGGATGGATAGGATGGGGGTGATTAGGCATTGATTATTATTAATGGTGGGGATCAACGAGTTAGAGGGAGAGACCAATCCATAGGTGGAGGAGATCAAATAGTGAGAGGAGTAGATCTAGGTGTAGTAAGGCCCATTAAACCACTTATCATTGTAGAGGACTAGGCACAAATGGATATTTTTAAAAAGGAGGTTCATGCCAGGGATGTAAAGGTGGTATGGATTAAAACATAGTGGGATAGGTACATGTTACAAATTATATACTTATAGTGTCATATTAAATATAGGGATAATCAGATGGGGTCTACATTGGGTTAGCTTATATTTTTGTTATGGTAGGTTGGGATGAAGGATGCACATATAACATCCTTATAGGGTCATTCAAGCTAGATTCAGGCTAGAGATAGTTATATTATAACCTTATATAGGTAAATACATGCACAATATGCTTAGATAACAGATTTTTAGGCATATATTGGCTAGATTTAGGCAAGATTGATTTAAAAAAAGTAAAGATGTAGGTGGTCAAGAGGGGTAGGGAAGAGGATGGTGCCTTATTATAGAGGCAAGGTCTAGGGGATATTACCAATAAAATATTCCACTTGAATCATGAGGCACAATATTATAGAGACCTATATGAGGGTGTAATGCAAGTGGAACATTATGCACCATCATACAGGTTTAATACTTACTCATATTTAGTGCATCAGCTAGTGAGGAGACCTCAAGGATAGCCATGATTTGGATTTTTATGAGACATGTATATTTTGGATATGTATTGTCATGTATTTTTAGTGTTAGTTTTTATATGAGAATATTTATATGTGGATTAAAATACTAAATCTACATATTGAATATTAACAAAGTGACTCAATAAAAAGTTAAAAAATGATTTAAATGTTTTATGTTTTCAAAAAATAACCTAAAAAGGTAACTAAACAATGTAAAATAAAGGATAATGATGATGATAATTTACAACATGACCTAATCAAGACTAGATTAATATATATATATATATATATATATATATATATATATATATATATATATATATTTGTGTGTGTGTGTGTGTAAAGTGTGAAAGGATGACAATGTATTGACAAGTGGAGTGATTTTAAGAACATAGCTAAATGGTTATGCATAATTTTTATTGGCCAAGTAGGTTATTAACAAAACACCTAAGAATGCTAAATAATTCAAAATAATCTTTACAATAATCAATACAATGATCATCTTAGATATAATGATAATCCTAAGATCCAGAGTGAATTTTTAGGATTTGGTTATGTACAAAATGTATCATGTATCATAGAGGAGAAATATTTTTTGAACTTTATTTAGTAATAAAGTTAGTGGGTATCCATGGATACATACATAAGGAATGAATGGTGATGGATAAAGTTTATTGTGATTGAGGATGGTAGGAATAAGAGTCATATAAGAGGATTTGATTGGGATTTAGATTAAGATGTCAAAATGGAATTATTGGTTTTTAAAAGTGTATTAGATGTTCTAGATAGTTTATCAATAGTTGTCCCTCTCTCACTTTTAGTAATAATTTTCCCCATTTGAAAATCAAATCTCCTCTATTACATATTTTTATACCCACTATGAGGATCAAGGTCATGTGTAAGTGAGCAAACAATATGGGAAGATAAAAGAGGGATAAAAATGAAGGAAGTGAAGTGATGATAGATTTATGTACCCCTAAGAGTGGGGTATTACAAATATAATATTTTTGGCTCCTCTAGGTGTAAAACCATTTCAAGTGCATAATGTTCATGGGCTCATCAAGCTCATCACCATCTATAGTGGCCAATTTGTAGGCTCTTGATCCAAATTTTGCAATAATAGCATAGGGCCCAAGCTAAATTACTTCAAATTCCCCCTTATTTTCACACTTTGTATTCTTTTATTTTATTTAATACTAGTCACCAACTTTAAATTCTCTAGATTGGATTTTTTTTTCAATATTGGCCCTTAAATTTATTCTGATATGCCTTCAGGTGATCAAGGTCATTTTCGTGTTTCTCATCTAACAACTCTATCTCTTGTAGCTACTCCTATCTATAGTTATTATTTATTATCATTCCTCATAAAGATATTTTTAATGAGGGTAACTTTACTTTAATAAGAAATATTTCTTTTGCTCCATATATCAAACAATACATAGTAGCCCTAATAGGTGTTTAGATGTTGGTTCTATAGGACCAAAGTGTAGAATATAGATGTAGATACCAGTTTATACCAGTGTTTTTAATAATTTTATTGAGAATATTGAAAACCATATTATTTTTTGCTTCTACTTGACTATTACCCTTGGGATATTATGGGGTAGATAAATGTTTATCAATGTGATAATGATTGTATAGGTATTTTACTTCCTAATTTTTGAAAAATTTATCATTACTTGATATGATTTTGGTTGTGATTCCAAAGTAGCAAATAGTTTGATTCAAAATAAAATTAAATATTCTTAGACATATGGTATATATAAGAAGCATTTCTTTCACCCATTTAGTGAAATACTCTATGGTTATGGTTATGAACTTGTGTCCATCTAAGGATGTAAGATTACTTTTCATAATAAGATATAATCCTCTTACTAAAATATGGTCATGGACTCATTAAATGTTTTAGCTCTTGTGCAAGGGCATAGATGATATTCATGTACTTTTGGAAGGTTATACACTTACATACATATTGGAAAGCATCGTTATCCATGGTGTGCCAATAGTATCTAGTCCAAAGTAAATTCTTGTTGAGAGCCATCCCAATGGCATGGCCTCTAAAAATACCATCATGGACCTCTTTGATTATGAGAATAGCCTCATCTAATTTCATTTATATTAATAAGGTCTCACCATAGCCTCACTGATAGAGCATGTTTTTGAGGATGGTGTAACAAGATGTGTCTTGAACATAGGCTTTACATTGGTGGTGATTGAGGTTTGGTGGAAGGGTATTATCATGGAGGTAGGTGTAGATGTTTTGGTACCAAGGTTGATTGGGATTAGGTATGGCATAATGTTTTTAATGATCCAATGCTTGATGGGTAGGAAATGATAGTTTTTCAACTAGAAATTTTCCTTCAAGAACATCTTCTAGAAGATCTATTAAATAACTAATAGTTTGCATTGAGTAACAACTTTGTTAATTCACCTAAGTACTTGTTCAAAATTTATAAGCTAATTTTTTTCTTTAATTGATCAACCATTTGTTTATAGGGAAGTAAATTTTCATCCTTAGTCTAAATATCTTATTTAACCTATTTGATAATTAAATGAGAATATTTGAATACTTGTAGATGTTTAATGTTCCACTAGATAGCAAGTTATAACCTAGAAAGAAATGCCTCATATTCAATAATTTCATTTGTGCATATGAAAGATATATAGAAGGATTTATGGATTAGGTCACCTTTTTGGGTCACCAAAAGAATTTTTTCTCCCAACCCATGTGTGGTAAAATATCCATCAAAATATAATTTCTAGTCAGGTGATTGCTTAGTTGTCAATATAGATTCAATGGGGAAGGATGCAATTGATGGTTTTGTGTCTACTAGAGGTGATGATGCTAATTAATTCATGATAACTTTCCCTTTTATGAATTTTTAATTTACATAATCATTATAAAATTTATTTAATAACACGATCCATTTATCCATTCTTCCAATTAGGGCTGAATTATATAACATGTATTCAAGTGGGTCAACTTTTTCTATTAGTTTCGGTTATTTAAAATATAATGCCTGAATTTTTGTGAGGTTAAGACCACATCCAAGAAATATTTCTCTATAGGGGTGTATTTGAGCTCATATTAAATTAGTGTTCTGCTTGGATAATAAATAGCTCTTTCCTTTCCTTCCTCATTATGCTAAGCTAAGAGAGCCCTTACAGCACATGGTGTAGTAGATATATATAGGAGAAATTACCTTCCCAATATAGGTGGTGATATGATTGGAGGTTTTACTATATGTTTCTTAATATTTGAAAATTCCTTTTGACATTCCAAGATCCAATCAAACTGAGCTCCTTTCTTTAAAATATGCATAAAGGGATGACATTTTTCTACCAACTTAGATATGAACCACCGAATGGACTAAAATTTCCCTTGAAGGCTCCTTAGTTTCTTCAAGTTTTTAAGGGGAATTTTAATAATAAATTACACTTTATAAGGGCATACCTCAATGCCTCATTAAAAAATTATGAATCCCAAGAGTTTACCTAAAGTGACTTGAAATACACATTTATTTGGGTTCAATCTGACTTTATATTCCCTAATCCTCTCAAAAATATATTTTAGGACTAATAGATGTTCTTCTTAGAGCTTGGACTTTCTTATAAAGTAAGCCATGTAATCTTCCATAATATCATGCATCATGTTTTGCTTCCCACATTTTTTAAACCAAAGGGAATTCCCTGATAGAAGAAGGTTACCCATGCATTGATGAACGTAGTATTATGTTTATATTCAGGAGCAATTTTGATTTGATTATATCCATAAAAACCATCCATGAGAGAAATCATATCATATCATGTAGTATAGTCCACAATCATGTCAATATTGGGTATATGAAAGTCATCTTTAATACATGTCTTGTTTATGTCTCAAAATTTGGTGCAAATTCATATTCCTCCAAATGGTTTGGCAATAGGGTCGATATTAGATATCCACTTAGAGTAATCAATTGGTTGAATAAACTTGGCTTCCAGTGATTTTTATAGCTCTTCTTTGACCAATAATGCTACCTTGGGGTGAATTTTTAGATATTTTGCTTAATTGGTTTTCCATTTGGATGGACCACTAAGTGATTCACCACCCAGGTAAGATCTAACCTAGGCATGTCATAATATCTCCATATAAATACATCTATAAACTCCTTAAAAAGCTCAATAACAATATGTTATTTTTTATATGTGATAATTTCCCCTAGATTGATAATTCTAGGATTTTCAATAGTTCTAATTCCTACTTATATGGCCTCTAAATTATATAAGGTGAATAATCTTGAAAATAATTTGGGGGTTATGGTAATTCTTTCCCTAAAGCAAACTCATTTGAAATCTATGTATCTAGTTCTAGATAAGACTCTTATTCTTTAGGATTTGAATGAATTTTTTATATATTTGGAGAGGGATCATATTATTCAATGTATATTTGATTTAATGAATCTTTTTTCTCTCCAAAATAGGTGGATTCATTTATATTAATAGAGAATCATTTCTTGTGGTCTCTTGATGGTATAAAATCTTGATTTCCTAGATATTCAATGATAACCTCATCATTTTGGAATACATTAAAGGATGGATCATTATTATGATCCCACTATATTAGTTTGGGTAGTGGAGGAAGATTTTGATGGTGTAAATGGTAGTGTTAGAGAAGAGGTTCATGGAAGCTAGATATTCATAAAGGTTATATACAGAACCTATCTCAACTTCTTTGTTAGAAATAGACTCTTCTAGAATCAAAGAAGTATCTACGATGATAGTGTTTAAGTCAACACGTAGTGTTTTTTACCCTAAGTTAAGAAAATTTGGATGTTATTGAACCCCGATAGGCTCCATCCTTCCTTTTTCCTCCTAACTGAGTCCTTTGCCCTTATGATTCATATTTTTAAGCATTTTTTGAATTTTAGGGTAATTTTTCCTATGAAAATATAAGGTCTCATCTTAAAAAATGAGCCAATAATAATTAGGCTCTTCAAAATATTCATCTAATAACATCCCTATGCTTGTGAAGGTTATGGACCCAAATTGATATATAATGGGTTTATCTTTCCTCATAGCTAGAGACCCATAGCTACATGGGGATAGTGGTAGGTTTTTGATATAAAGAGTTTTATATTCATATCTACCATAGCCATTATAAATTATTTTGAGGTGATTGATATCTCTAGATTCAGATGAAGGGGGTGATAGATTATTATAATGGATATATTTCATAGATTTAAGAATATAAGAGAAACTTTGGGTAATAGGGAAATAATAAGCTGGATTAGATTGTTCCATTTGATACCTATGGAAATTCTTAATTTCCCCTATGATTATGACCTCAATTAAAAAATGTAGGAATTTTAGACATTGGTGGAGGGTAGAGGGTATTACTCTCATCTCGTAGATCTAAGGGCATCCTAAAAGCAAATTATAGGGGACATCTACTTCTACTACATGGATTAAGGTTTGATATATTGTGATAGTATAGGGCCTTTCATTATCATCACATACCTTGATCATTATTAAAGTAGGCCCTAATGAAGATTTAGAATACCCCAAATTCTTAATAAAGTCAAGACTACACAAATTCAAGGTTGATCGTCCATCTATAAGTACCCATGGGATTTTATGATTGATGATGGATATTTCAATTAATAATGGATAATTATGGTAAGGACCTATGGGTGGCATATCCTATGCATTGAATGTATTTTTTTGAAGGGGATAAATAACCCATTAGGTCTTGAAATTGACCATTGTCTATATCCTTATGAACTTTTAGTTCATTCAAGACTTGATTTAGTATCTCTTGATGCACAAATGACATCTTGATAAGATCCACAAGAGAGATTTGGGTAGGTATCTTTTTGAGCTATTGAATTATATCATATGGTTTATTATAATAATTTGAGACTTTCTTAGGGACATAAATCTATGAGATGAGGATGAAGGTGGGTCCTTCGGAGGTGATGTAGTAACTATGATTTTTCCACCTTATGTAGTGACTACATAATTAGTTATTTCCCTATTGATTTTGAGGATGGGGGATGGAGGATGTGCGAGATCTTGGGGATTCATATTTTGATGATATTAATGTAATGGTATGGGATGGAGTGATAATAAATTTTATTAGAGGTGGAAGATTGACATTGATCCCTTGCTGGTTTCTTTTGCCTTTAATCATGCTTAGGTAATAGGTCTTGATATATACCTAATTACTAATTTTTGGACTGACTTGGACTCTCCCATTCAACTTCTATTTTTATTTCTTATTAAGTCCTATATGAATTGTCTTAATTTCATACATTTCTTAGTATCATGACCTTTGACCCAATTATATTGTAAAAATTCATCTTCTTAATACCAGTCAAGGTGTAGCTTGTTATCATCAAATGGTCTAATTTTTGGTAGAGGGATCATATTAACAATAAGTAATTATTGTAGCTTGTTATACTGTAGATAATTTAATTATTGGTATTAGGGGGAACTTTTTTCACTTTTTTTACATGCTTAAAATCATTAACACCATCCCCTACTATATTTTTATTCTTATTGAAGACTTTGTGTTTACCTAAGAAAGTATTATCTTGGATTTGACCTTGTTTATTTAGGATATATAATTTAATTATACCCCTTTCAATAATTACTTTTTGAATATAAATACCCTTCTTTATAATTTCATTAAATGATTTGGCACACTATAATTTTAACTGATATTTTAATTTTGTATTTAGATTATTGATAAATATCTTGGTTAGCTCTTTTTTAGGGATCATATAGTGAAATTAACTAGCAAGGCTTCTCCACCATTGGAAAAATTATGCTAAGCTCTCCCCATTTATATATTTAGTATTTTAAATATAAATAATGAAAATACCATGCTCAATATTAAAGGAGAAATGTTTCACAATTTTTTCTATTAGTTATTCAAAACTAGTGATGGACCCCTTTGGTAGATGCATGAACCATTAAAGTGTGCATATTGTGAGAATTTTGAAAGGAGTCTAAGTAAATATGAATCATTATATGTGAGCTCATGGCATGACACATATAACTCCTAAACATGGTTATGTGGGTCCCCTCTCCCTTTATATTTGTCATACTTTGGAATATCAAATTGTGTCAAGAAGGCTATTTGAAAAATGATCGTATCTAATGGGAATGTGTATAAATATTTATATCTATATCTCATTTCTTGAGTGTGAAGGTTAATATATTGAAGGGTTTCCTTCATCATATTCCACTTATGGGGGAAATAAGGTATTTATTAAAGGATTAAAGGTGTGTGTTTGTCTTATTTTTGGTCTTGACAAGTCAGGAAAAGTATTTTTGGTGGATTCATCTTGGTGATGCAGACTTTTGGTTTTCAACATAGACTTATGATGTGAGGGAATTAATTTGTTGGGTCATTTGATCTATGTGATCCTCCAAGGTGGATCTTATTCTTTCAGCTTCAATGAATTTTTTAAGGGGGGTCTTCTTATTCTTCTAATTATTTTTTAGGGTCTACAAAGTTGATCTCCCCATGTTTTTGGTTAATTTTATTTGCATGAGGTGGATTGTTGGGTCTAGATGATAGATAAATGAGGTGTTGGAAGAGATTAGGATTAAATATATGGGGTAGTTTCCCCCTAATTACAATTATTAAAGATGAAATGCCAAGTGATATGCCAAATGATCACTTGGGATTAAAAGTATGAGTCGCCCAACTAAGATGAAGATGAAAGTGATCAAATATTACCAAGGTAACAACCCTATAAAGGTTTAATCTATCAAGGATACTAAGGGATGAGATGGATAAATGTCTTTTCACACTAGTAAGAGGATGATTGGATGGATTCTAAGTATGAATAGACAAGATGATAATATGATGGGTTTATTATTACCTAAAATATTGTTGAAGCAATTGGGACCTTGTCAATTATATATTCCTAATTCTAACCCAAGTCAAGTATAGATGCTTAAGTCCTTATCTCAATTTCTATCTTCAAATATTCACTTAAAGGTGAAGGTTGTGTTAAAATTGGATAAGTGTAAATTGGTATTTAATCAGTGTGAAATATACTTATTTGTTTCATGAAAAATGTTCTATAAAAAGGCCAAATACTTATTTCTTTCATAATTTTTGTCTATGGAAATTTTTTTGTAGGTCCATTTGTTTAGGAATTTTTGTCCATGTCAAAAATTTTGAGGGTGATTTTCCTTTGAGCATTTTTCCTACACAAAAATCTTGACAAAAGTTTCAAGTCGAATTCTTTGGAAAAAAACTTAAGTCTAATTTCCTTCGACAAAAGTGTAATGTCCAATTCCTTTGGAAAAAATACAAAGTTAAATTTCTCTAGGGAAATTATTTTAGACAAAATGTTTGAAACAATTATTGTGATGAAGACATAAATGACTAAAACCAAATTGTTGTGGGAGTAAAAGTACCAAGAATAAAATCCCACAATGATTCTACCAAAGATGAAAAATACAAAGACGAAAAATTTGAAGGTCAAATTCTTCTGGGCATTTTATTCATGACAAAAAGTCTGATAAAGTTCAAATATTCTAGGCAAAGTGTATAGCTTAGTTGCTTTAGGGAAATTATTTTGGACAAGATATTCAAAATAATTGTCTCAACAAAATTATTTCAAAATAATTATCTTGACATAGAAATGCTAAAAATAGGGATGCTAAAGACTAAAAATCAAAAGATAAAGGTCCCAAAAGAACAAATACCCTAAGCTCAAAACTTGGTAATTTTTTTTATTTATTTTGAGCCAATCCTAGCTAAGCTGATAGATCATGATCAAGTGGTGCATGTAAATATGGAGGAAGATGATTAAATGATACATGAACAAAATTGAATAGTCAAAAGTTCTAAAATCCCCATGAGAGTGTTAAGTTTTCACCATCTTAGTGGACTACCTAATAATCTAATGACATGTAGAGGTTAACAAAGTCAAAGGAACCTTAATAATAACACCAGGAAGATATGTGTCAAACTTTCAATGATTGGAACCAATAGTATGATGATTGTGTGTATGTCTATGATGGTCATGTGAATGTCTTTTCATGCTCACACAAATTTCAAAGTTAAGATCAAAAGGATACTTATCATTAATCGCTTAAATTTGATGGTTACATGAACATCAAAGATTTTCATGTGAATATCAAATGATGGGTACATGAACATCAAATTCAAGTCATAAAAGGCAATCATACATTGGATTTTAAATTTTATGGTCATTCAAACATAATTTATGGTCACGTAGACATCAAATTATGGGTGTGTGGATACCAAATTTAATCCATAGTGGAAAACTAATAGTGTTCAATCCTTTGGATCTAGATTGATGGTCTATATTTTACCATGCTTCAAGATCAATAATATGAGTGAGAGTTGACTTGTCAAAGGACTTGGTATGAA
The DNA here is from genome assembly GCA_037957365.1 of Torreya grandis. NCBI lineage: Eukaryota > Viridiplantae > Streptophyta > Pinopsida > Cupressales > Taxaceae > Torreya > Torreya grandis. Next base: position 88,485 of record JARHVA010004031.1, read on the forward strand.
TAAATAAATTCCACATGGTATAAGGGTGCTAGCTTGGTAGAGATAAAATATGTAGAGCACAAAAATCACATGGATTTTCTAGGTGGCATGATCTCTAGGTTCTTGGTAGAGATATAATGGCTCATTATAAAACCTAGTGCTAAATGGATGTTAATAGCCCACTAAGCTACCAAGTAGCATGCTAGTGTTCATCATCAAGACAAGGATATATTGGTGCTAGTCTTAGGTAGGCTTTTCAAATATATGGATCCAATGACATGTTGACATGTATCCTAAGGGTAATGGTCACATGCCATGTTAATGAACAAAGTGACATGGCAATGCCACATAGGCATATATGTCATGATCAAAGATCCTATGCAAAGTGAGTTTATGGAGCTTTCAACATTGATATAAAATTGACTAGGCCAATTTTAGATGAGTCATTGTAGCTATACAAGAAGTCTTGGGTTTTAAAAGCAATTTTAAATTTGATCAAAGAGCCATGGATTCCTTTATCTAGAAGCTCATGATTTAACTCCAAAGGATGTTTTAAAGGGCACAAAGGTTGAACATTTAGATGTCACTAGTTTTTTTTAGGTACATTTGAAGTTTGGTACTTGTGGATGGAACACATGTTTTAACATTCAATAGTATATATGGGCACATTTCAAGAAAATGGAATAATGATGAAGCACTTGCAAACTATTAACATTATTTCGATAATTTTGGCATACTGATATGAAGGAGCTTATGATTATAAAATTAACGACCTCTTTTGAGATATAAAGTATAGCCTATATGAGGAGGGAATTTATATGAATGAAAATTCTATGTTTAGTGTATTAGAATTCAAAATGGCTTTACTAACCCCTTATGTGCTTATTTGAGAATTCCCTAGGGGAACTTCTTAGGGGGACTATAAGTTTTAATTGTATAAATTTTAAATTACCAAGTGAGGTCAAAATTTTCCCCAATAAGTCAAAAGTGAGATAATGCATTTATGCATTAAAAAAGGAAGTAAGGAGGGAACCCTAACAAGGCACATTTTCAAGAAGAAAAGATACAAGTTGTAAAATGTGAAAATACAAGTTCGAGCCAAAAGGGTAAAAAGGTAACATAACCTAAGTTTTTAATTTTTTGTTCATAATCTTTGCATTTTTGAGCTCCTCTAAAGGAAAGATACTATAAGTTTCCAAATCTGAGGTGGGCCACTCCAAAGATAATTTAAAGGGCCATTGATCTATAATATTCCTAGGGAATCATTACAAGATTAAGTTTTTCCATGGAATGCATGAGAGGGAGGGCATCTATCCAGAAGGTTCCAACTATGTAAGTAAGTGGTCTAGGTCATCTTTAGATAGTTCCACATAAAGATAGTTTGTTTGGCCCTTTATCATGAATATTCTTCTTTCAGCTCATGTGAAAGGCATCGCCCACTATGAAATCTAAGGATGTGCTCCAAATATTCATCATTACTTAAAGAGTAAGTTAGAGAGATGATTTTTATTACAAATGAATGATGAATTTAGGCACGGCAAGGGAATATTTTCTAGATGAAAGTATCTTGGCAAACTTGAAAGCTTGTTTTGCAATTTTGAAAATTGCAACCCATAGTTCTAGATTTGAAAATTTATAAATAGAAGACTTGTATTATACTTGAGGGTTGGTTATTGTTGTTGTTCATTATTTTAAGCATCAATTCTCTCTAAGTCTAGGTTTTGTAAAAACATTTATAGGATAAATTTTTGTTTGTATATTTTGTCTCCCTTACTAAGGTGGTTGTAGTTGTACATCCATTAGCAAGCTTTGAGAGCATGTTTATGTCTCCTTTATTAAAATATAAATCTCACCATGCTTGTACCCATGAAAACATTTTTAAGTAATGATGTTTGTGATATTTATTTTCAAGTTAATGAAAATGCTTATGGTTTTTCTTTGTTTCTTGTTGATGAAATATAGTGACATGTTTTGCAAGAATTATTGATCAAACATTTTGGGGTTGTGTTCAATACTAACTATCATTTTGAGTATAGATTTAGATTATAAACTCTTTATACATTACTTTAGGATAGGTTATTGAATAAATTATTATGGTACCCTAGGTTCTATTGATTTAACAAGGAAAATCATTTGAAATATTAGTTTCAATGTATGTTATAGTATCTCAAGGATCATTTAACATTTACCATTATATTGCATTTGATTTTTTCTCTACATCTTTACTAAATAATATTTTCAATAAATACTTCAAGGTACCCTATTGTTTAGAATCCACTAACACATAACCTAATTATTTTTAATCATCTAATCTTGTCCCACCCTATCCTACCCTATAAATAATACATCCCTTTGTATATTGTAAGTGTTATTTTCCCTGTAGATGCATAACATTTTGCATACTTAACATGTGTTTGCAGTTTGTAACTTAAAATTCAAGAATTGTAGTATTTTATTCAACCTCTTTGATATTTAAAATGCTTTAGAATGAATGTTTTAATCTCTTTCCCATCTATCTTTAGTATCTTATATATGACTTAGAGCATTTGTGTATTTCATCTGACAACCCTTCATGGGTGAAGTGTGCAAAATTGGGTTGTGCCCTAGTCATTTTTTTTCCTTGTGACAAAAACCCCCATGGAGGTTGAATGGTAGAATATCTCCATGTGAGAAAGCTACCCCATAGGTCCTCTCACCTTAGTTCAGCTAGACCCAAAAGTAGTAAGGAGATGACCATACCCTTTTTAGGTGCCTCTTAGTCATTTTTTACATTCAATCTAATCTTGTTGTCAAACCCTTCCCTAGCTAAAATGACATACTAGTAAGTTTTTCATCATTAATTTCCATTATTTCTCAAGTGTGTAAGGTTGAGTACATAAGGTGTACAACATGGAACCAACACTCAACTGGTGTCATTGTCAAGGATGAATTTGAAGTCTAGGTCACTTGTGTTGTCTAGGACTCTTGTAGATAGATGTAAGTATTTCATATTTGAGGGTTATTTGCTTGTTACTTTCTATATTCAAACTATCTTATCCATTAATGTCACAAATCTCCATTAGGGATGTGTCAGGATTTAAGATATTTGACAATTTGACTTTTGTTGAGTTATTGTAAAGAGTTGTTAAAATTACATGTTGAATGGTGCCTTTTCCCCTTTTAAACATATTCTAAAAATTTCAATGGATTTTCTCTCTATATCATTAAGCTTAAACAAGTTTAATTTCATCATGTATCATAACAATTTTTTAACTATTATATTCTATAATTGTGATTCTAGTTGTGACTCCAATTTTTATCACCTAGTTTTAAGAAAGAGCGGTGCCTATTCTAAATATTATTATGTTTAGTTTCAACTTTGAGTATTTTATTGTTTGTAAATCTAGAAGGATTGAGATCATATTTCAAAGGTGACCTATCTAAGAAACTTGTTCCACCCTTAAGTATTCCTCAAACAAGAGGGAGATAAGTTTGGAAGCATGTTGAAGGTCAGAGCTTAGCTTCTAAGGACCATCAAGACTTTGATAATCTTGAACTATTTATTGATCATCCTATTATTAAGGACTATCATAGCTATCTTAGCAACTCTAAAACTTATATTCTAATTTATTATCTACTGCCTTCTCAACCAGTTGAATCCTCTCTTGGGTGTAAACCATGAATTCCACCCAATTCACCCCTCACATCCCTTTGCCAGTTGTTTTTGAACCCACTATTGAACTAATTATGAGGTTATCGATCTAGATGAGAATGAACATCCTACATTCCATGTTCCTAGATTTATGCCTATCAATTTCAATGAAATGGAAGACTATCCCAATGAATTCCTAAAAAAAGTAAGGAAATGCCTTCTAAAATTCCAAGAAAATAATGTAGTGAGTGGTGATCATCACCTAAGGGCATTTCATAATATTATTGAAGATTATAAGGTTGAGTATGAGGATGTGTGCATTAAATTTTTGTACACATGATGGATGAAGACACTCATGAATGGTTCAATTCCCTTCCTATTGGATGCATTAATTCATTGGAAGAGATGTAGAATGTTTTTATAATTTAGTATGGTGCTAGGATTGATCCAAGGTTTATCTTGGTTGAATTTTAAAACATAAAAAATAATCCTAATGAGTGTATGCAGGAATTCGATACTTGGTTCAACAAAAATATTATGTGGCTTCTCAAAAACATTAGGCCTAGTGATACAACATGCTTGATAAAATACTATGATGCCTTTGATAATAAGGATGTGTATTACTTGAGGGACAAGGCTCCCATGAACTTATTATTAGCATTCAATATGACCATAAAAATTGAGAATAATATAAAGGCCATGGGAAAGCCCATGAATAAGTAGGATGATGTAAAATTGGTTAATCTAAAAAAGACACAGTCGACAAAAACTACCAATCTTAAGGAGACTACTAAAACTTTGGCCTTTGCTATCAAACAAATATCATAAAAATTGACTAGTGAGGAAAATAGGATCCTTCATGTGTCTGCCAGTCAAGAAAGGGATCTAAATTTGAATCAATCACATAGAAGACCTACTTTCCATAATCAAGATAATTATAGAGGGAAGAGGCCTACACATGAAGAAAGAATAGAAAAAATCGTAATAGATGGGCTAGAAAATAGGTGCCTGATCCTCTAAATACCAAGGTGAATGCTACCAAATGTGACATTGTCATTGATTAGTATGATAAGTGTTTCCTTCCACATACCCCATGTGATATAGCTGAATTAACTAGTGATGATGTGGATAAAATTGAGTCTAAATCATTTTATGATGATATTTTGATGTTTAATTATCAAATCCCTCAAAGTGAGATGACTCCCTCCATGGAATTAGTGAGTGCTATTACTGTTGATCAATTTTGGAGTGTAGTTGAGAAGGTAAGTGTCCCAACTCCTAAGTTTGGTTATGATGTTAATATGGAATAAGAATATGAATTACCCATTCATGACTTTTATTTCTTATATTCTATGATGATTAAAACATATGATGGGGGAACTCCATCAGTTGAGGATAGGCAAATTCTAATTAATATAGTAATTGCCTAAGAGAAGTATCATTTGAGAAGAAAATATCATGTTGTTTCTCCTCAAGACCCTGCCCCTACAAATCTAAAGGTAGGGGATGCTAATAGTGATTCTAAGAAAACTACAATAGTCCCTAAATATATCAAACCAATACCTATTTCCTAATTTGCTAAGCTTGGAGCTGCTCCAGCCAAAAATAAGGTACCCATATTGTCTAATATCCCTAATGGTGATATTGAGTTTTAAAAAAATACACCTTTAAAGGTTTTTGTTAAAGATTCAAATCCATCCTAGCCTACTCCACATCAGACCTTAAGTGACTATATTCTAGTTGAATGTGTTGTCACCCTTCCACCCAAAACTCCATTTCCTAAGTATAACATATGTGATATGGCCCAAATGTTAAGCCACTTGAAAATCATTGTGTCACTTGTTAGATTATTAAGAATACATAAACAAAGGAAGAGAGAATTTGATTAATTTTAATTTGGTGAGAAGTTAGCTACAAATTAAATTGAATTACCCCAAGCACCCCTATAAAATAATGAATAATTAGAAGAGGTTGTTGAACCTATTTTGAAGGTCTATTTGGGGACTACATTAATAAAGGGTTAGCTGAATATAGATCCATTTTATATAACCCTATTGATCAATGGTTTGATTGTTCATAAATGCATGTTTTAATCCATATATTTTTGCAATTTCATGCCCTTAGGTGTCTTAAATGAGATCAAAGTTAATATCACATCAGCCTTTGGCAAGTGTTATGCCATAGACTCACGAGAGGTTCTAATTTTTGGACAAGTTAGAGGGTTGGTAGTGTAATTTATAGTTCATCTTGGTAAGTATCTAAAAGTATATGTGGTATTTTTAGACTACCCACCTAATTAGGGGATGTTATCATGTAAATAGGTTGCTATCACTGGTGGAAGTGTATAGATGGACTTATCTTATAGCACAATTCCACTAGAGGGTAAGATGGTTAAAATTTATAGAGAGCCATAGATAATATGTGTAATTGGAAGATCTAAAATGTGATATTAATGAAGTATTATACATAGATATTGAACTAGATAACTTTGTTATGAATATTGATACTAGTGAGTAGCCTATTTTTCTTGATGTTAAACTTAGAAAAGAAGGTGCAGTTTGGAAGATGTGTTTTAATGAGGCTTGATCCTATAATAGAAATGGATATAGGATTGATTTATAAGCCCCTAATGGTAAATGTTTCATGTTTTATTTTTAATTTTCCTTTGAGTTCATGCATAATACTAATGAGTATGAGGTACTCTTGCTTAGCTTGTAGATTACCTATGAATATATAATTAAAAGTTTGATTGTCAAGGGTGATTTCAATCTAGTGGTTAAGTAGGTTCATAATGCTTAAAACACCACATATAAAAGTTTGAAATAGTATTATAATGTTTTTTAGGATTTACTTGAAATTCTCTTATGAATTTAATCTTTGTTATCAGGATAGTATTTTAAACCAATAAGCTAACAAACTTGTAGTGTTAGGTGATCAGTTTGATATTACAAATATGAGCCCTCATTTTTAGTATTAGGTGGAGGTGATTGTTAGGATGTTAATCTTAGAAAATGTTCATCATTGGTAGGTATTTGATGATGATGATTATATTAATAATTTTCTCAATTGTGAATCTAAGTTTTGTGATCAACTCATAGACTTGGAATCTATGGTTTAGGTTTATGATGGGAAGGAAACCTTATTTGGGAAGGATGTTATTTAGCTAAGAAAAATCATGATACCAAGGGTATTGGTAAGATTGGATGTGTCTTTTGATGGAGCTGATAGAATCAATTTGATAAATTCATTTATGTCACAAGACATGACTGAGTACAACCTGGGTTCTCATAAGAATCCAAGAAAGGTTTGGCTAGGTACTCACTTGAGTGTAGTTGAGAAACAAGATTACATATAATTATTAATGAAGTACCAAGATTATTTATCATGGTATTATTCTTAGATAAAAGCATATAGGGAAGACTTGTTTCATCATATTATCTCATTAAAACCTGATAACAAGCCTTTTAGGTAGAAATAAAGACCTACTAACCCTTTTTTGGCCACCAAGATGAGGTATGAATTATAGAAGCAAAGGGATGGTGGTATCATTTAGCCCATTAAGTATTCATCATGTGTTTCCAATTTAGTCCCTGTGTGAAATAATAATGGTGGCATCCACTTGTGTGGATTTCTAAAATTTGAATAAGGCTTCTTTAAAAGATAATTATACCCTGACCAATATGGAGAAGCTACTAAAAAGTGTTACTAGATTAGAGATATTATCCACATTAGATGTCTTCTTAGGGTAAAACCAAGTTATGATTAAAGAATCTAAGAGACCCAAGACTACATTCACTATGCCTTACAACATGTATGTATATATGAGGATGCCCTTTAGGTTGATGAATGTTGGGGAAATATTACAACAAGTTATGGAAATTGATTTTGCAAGGATAATTAACTAGTTCATAGTTGTGTATAAATATTATATTACTATATACTCAAATACTATAGAAGAACATTTGGAGCATCTAAAAAAAGTGTTGATAAGATTCAAGGAGTTATGCATTTCACTTAATCTAAAGAAGTGCCACTTTGGATTATAAAAGGCCAAGTTACCAAGACATATAGTTCCCAAGGATGGTGTCATGATTGACCCTAAAAGGGTTAAATCTATTGACAAAGTACCTATCCCATAGTCTAAGAAAGGAATTCAATATTTCTTTGGACAAATTAACTTTGTAAGGAGGTTTATGTCCACTTTTGTAGAGATTACTCTACCTATTACTTCTATGCTAAAAAAGGACTAGACCATTAAATGGGAGGAGAAGGCCATGTAAGAATTTTATGACATGAAATTATATTTAAAGTCTACCACTATCTTGGCTATACTTGATTACATAAAGCCATTTTAGAAATTTTATTTTGCATCAAACAATATTGCAATTTTTGTTCTATTGAAAAAGAATGATGATGGTCATGAGCAGCCCATAGCTTTCTTTGGCAAAGCTATGTAGGGTCTTGGAATGAACTATACCATCATGAAAAAACAAGATTTCACTCTCTTGAAAGTTTTCAAGACATTCAAGACTTATATTCCAAGTTCAAATATTGTTACTTATGTCCCACATACCATGGTGAAGGACATATTGACTTAGATTAAAGTATCCAACAAAATATTTAGGTGGGTCAACAAGTTACAAGAGTATGACATGGATATTTAGGCTAGCAAGTTAGTAAGATGGATGGGTCTAGATAAGCTTATAGATGAGACCAATTTTCAATTTTTTGAGTTAAACACTATTATTTTTAATGTTGATGATTCTTTAATTTAGTTTAACATGTCTCCAGGATATAGATATATTGTTCACTACTTTTAAATTTTGAACTATCCCCCTTGTATGCAATTAGAAATGCATCATGTCTATAAATCAATCTTGTTTTAGAGAAGATAGAGCATACATACACTTATAATTAGGAATACATTTATTAAGCAGGGGCATGACCAATATGGGGATCTGTTAGACCCGATTAGGGGATCTCTTGTCAAAATACACCATGATAGGAAGGGTTCTAAAGCCTATAGTCTAACATAATCATGAAACAACCATAAAAGAGTCCTAGGTTTAATGTTCACTCTATTTTAATAAAAAAGAAAGTAAATCTAATCTAGTTCCCACCAAAGCTTGTGTCATAAAGTGGGGGTTAGTAATAAAAAAACTAAACTAAACATGCATAGAAGACATATAATCACATCAATATATACAAAATACTAATATATGGAAGAAAGAAGCACAACTACATTATTTATCTACTCTTATCAAGGAGAAATAAAGTTAAGAATACTTACCTTGAACATGAACCATCGAGCCTCAATCTCTCCCTTGGCTGACGTGCTTCACAAGATATTTTAGTGGTATGCAAGGATAACAAATAAAAATCAACTCTAGGATACACAACCTATCTATGTATCCAAAATTATTCTCCATAAGACAAGATCCATATCTACAAAGAAAGTATGGAACATTAAGCTTTATTCCTCAAGTAGAATGGTCAATAAGCAAATGTTAATTCATAATTATTCTTCTTCACTTATCTTCTTACAAATTGTTGGAAGTGAACTTGTATATATAGGTAGATCTTGACCTAAATCCTTCAGAATATGTCAGGAATGTGGGGTTAGCCTAGTCAACCTTATATGTTTTTGGGAGATAATTCACTATGTCCCGAGATAGGTTGGTTGAAGGGCTAAATAATCTCTTAATGGAAAATTACCTTCAATAGTACAGGGTCAACTTAGTCCACCCTATATAGTAATCAAAAGCTAAAAATTGTACAGGGTCAACCCAATCAACCTAGTATAGTCAATTGGTTAAAATGGGGTCAAGGCAAGAGCAAGGAAGATAAAACATGGAAAATGATTGGAATGGGTAATGCTGAAAACAAAAATATTAGGGAAAATTGTTTTAGGATATGAGTGTGTATATGTCAAGTTGTAAAAGGGATGATAATATTATGAAGCACTAGTGGTCTACCCACGCTTTTCTTGGTGCACCCCTTAAGGCATGCACTCAAGGAGATTGAGACTAAATGGGCTCCTATAAGATACAAAGTGTTAGTAATAAATAAAGATTAAAAATATTATTTGTATACATTATCCCCATTTTAAGGTCATCATGTGTCATGTAAGTGAAACATAGGATGGTGCTTTGAGAAACAAAACATGATAACACACAATGCAGATGCTAAGTAAAGAATAGTAAGCAACAAATAAGATAAATGAAAGGACAAAATTGACCTTTACTTACCTTAGTGCTATAGATAAATAAGTAGACTAAAAGATATGTTAAGGCATTCAATGTGAAGAAAAATAGGTGAACATGTAGAAGTTAGTGCAAAAAATAGCCAAAAATCAAAATTTGTGGAAGATAGGCATATTATAGTGGAAAATATTCTCTACATCATCATGAATCTAGTACATTTTATGGTTTTGAAAATAGATGAGTGCAAATAAATATATTGGAAAAATAAGGAATCTACAAGAAAATAATTGAAGAATTTGAATTTTGAAAAGTATTTTTAAATAGGGGAAAGAGAAGTCATTTAGTTGTTTTGACTTATGAAAAAGAGAAAAAAGATATTTGAAGACCAAATGAGCTAGGATGATGAGGAGATGACATGTTAGATGAGAAGGGGATCTAGGAGTGGTAATAGGTGTACCACAGGTATGTAACTATGTATCTTAAGCCAGATTTTGAGTATTTTAATGAATTAAGTGTATTTTTAGAAAAATGTAATTTTAAGAATTTTTAGATGTCAAAATGAAGTAAAAGTAGATTCTATAGGTAGGAAAAACTAATTAGGAAAATGGGTTGGAGGTAATTAGGATAAAAACTATATAAAGGCACTTTTCTAGGAAAATACAAGGGGTCAACAGTGAAAAACAACTAGATTGACCTAATCCACCCAGTAGGCTGAAAATAGACAAAATCCACATTGCCAACATAGTAGGTGTGTACCAACCCTATATATTTTGCAAACTGCAGACCTAGTATAGTTTGCCAACTGACCCAAAAAGTTTAGAATGAAAATTTAATACTAGGTAAGGGAAAATAAAAGGGTTGAATTAGATTTTTGAGTCAACTAGGCTAAAAATAGGGAAATTTTGGGCAAACTAGGTTGACTAAAGAACTAGAATTATATAAAAATCTATGCAAAAGGTTGAAAGAAGTCTAAAATGGCTCAAAATGACCAAGTAAGGTCAAAAAGGACAAAATAGGATAAAAATATGTAAAATAAATGAATTAAAACAATTTAGGCTTGGTTTTAATTAAAATTTAAAAAGAATGTATTTTTATTATATAGACATGGAGGATATAATACATCTTTTATTATTTCTTGGTTATAGGGATGACCTAAGTTTTGGAGATTAGTATACATAGCTTGGATATGTGATCAACTCTATCATTTGATCATATGAGATAGATCTAGGCTAATAGTTATAGGCCTAAGAGGGATAGCTGACATGTGTAGGATTCCCTTGAGTGTGGATCTATTAGTCATGTTCTTTGGATGCTAGGAATGATTAACTAATACCTTTATATGTGTGGTGGATGGGTATGGTTAGAGGTAGTTATCACTAAATAGGATGTGTATGCCATCATAGGGATACTGATACTAGGAGAACCAGTGACTATAGGCATACTAGATAGCATGAAGGAGAGGAGAGCCTTAGCCATGTGGGTTACAGGTTTGGATATAATATTATTAGGTAGGTGAGTTTATATGTTTGATGTATATACATCAAATATTATATATATATGAAAGGATGTGATAGGAATTATGACATAATGAGTGCTATCACAAGTTAGAAAATAAGGTACCACTATTAGTGGTATCATTACGTTGGATGATTCTAGAGGAGGGCATACTATATGATCTCAACTCTGTCATCTATGTCCAACTCATACATGATCTATATGAGGTACTAGTTATAGGGTATAACTTGATAAGATTGATCATATTATTGATGTCTTGGATCTTTGAGAGGTTTTTTATGTATTAGGTAGTTAGGTTAGCCCATGTAATTGAGGATAGGTCACCTTAAGTGTAGAGATGGAGAGAAGACTAGGTAGTGTGGGTTATGCCCCACTATAGATATTGAGATGCATATAAATAGTATGGTAGCTATATGAGCATATAGTGACTACATGGCTGAGTTGGTACATAGTTTCACCACCTAAAATAGGGATATAGGTTATTAGAGACTATAATTGGTGGAGAGATCCACATCCACTGGCACAAGTGCTAGGATATATGGGCTTACCTCATATAATGACACTGATATTGATACCTAAGCAATGAGCATACCATGTGAGAGAGACATAGGGGAAGAGGGGACTAGGGCCACTAATGATGAGGCTAATAATTAGACCATATCATGAGTGACCATGAATTGGCTAATCATGATAGAGAGAAAAATAAGAGGAGAGGGATGTAGAGGCAATGACACTAGAGATACCACCACCAGTTTGTAACAAGATGAGTTATAACCATTAAGGACACAATGTCAATAGAGGTAGGTAGACTAAAAAAGAGTGGATACTATCAGCATCCCTAATAACTTATAAGGTAAGCCAGAGGAGAGCTAGATAATAAAGAAGCCACTTAAGCAAAGATTGAGGTGGATGTGAGCCATGACAACTAGGTTTGAGTTGAGGAGGTGACCTAAAGAGGAAGTGCTACGAGGCCATGAAAATGAAGATACTAAGCTAGGTAGTTATGTTTATGGTGATACCATAGTGGCCAAGACACAAATAGGTAATAAAGATGACTAAATTGATGTTTAGTTTTTTATATTAAAATAGAGACTAGAGGTAGTTAGATATTATGAGATATGATAGTGATATAATATTTATCTAGGTGTGATGTTTTAGGTGTATCTAAGGATGAGGAGGAGAGATTGGAGTTCCTTATGAGGGGATCACTCCATGATATCATAGATGATAATATATAGTTGTATGACCCTACTACATTACAGGCCCCTAGTGTATGATCTACCCCAGCTCAAGTGAGCTAGTTTAGATTAATAGGAGAGGTATCAAGATGGAATGAGCATAAAAAGGATAAAACCACTAGTAAATATTGGTGTAGGTGAGATATGAGCATGGAAAGCCCTAGTAGAGGAAATAGATACACATTTGGATATAGTGAGACATATGACATAGGCACATATGATGGTGTAGACCTAGTTGATGTAGACATATACAATGACTTAGATCAAGATGGCACAAGCACAAGTGTAGATATCAAATCTAAAAGGACATGTATAGGTACTAAGATCTCATATGACCTCTTTAAATAATACTATTTATAATATTTAGACCAAGGCTTCAATAGGTAGTGTGTCTAGGCCATGAGATAGACAGGATAGAGCCCAACCATAGAGCTGGAACATTGTATATATGGTTGTGTTTGTTGTATCAAAACTCATGTTATATATGATGTATTATTTTAGTATATTGATGTTGATTTTTTATGTTGTCATTATCATGGTTGTAGCTGTGTATGATTTAGATATTTTTATATCTAGCAAATGTATTTAGCTTTTGTTATATATGCTATAGGAAATATATGAGATGTGGTTTATTTTCTATCATTATGTAGAACACATGCATGGTTAAAAATAAATAAGAAAAAAGACTTGGTAAAATATAATTAATCAAAAATGTACTACACACTATTTCAAGTTGGGAAATGTGTAATAACAAGAAAATAACTAAGTATAAAGAACCAAGGGATGGTAAAACAATATGGTAAAAAGGAATTTTTTGAAAAACCAAAGTGAAAGATTTTTGCACCAAATTAAAACAAGTAAAATCATACTAAATCACATTGGTAAGTATGAAAACAATGTAATAAAATGGAAGGTATGTAAAAGGGCACAAATGGTATAAAAATAAATTAATTAATTCAATCAAATATAATAAATCACATTGGGAAGTATAAGATAAAAAAATATTGGTAGAAGTTTGGTCTTATGTTTATCACACTAATTCAAGCTGAGAAGCATGAAAAATTCAAGAAATAGTTATATTATTACATGCACTCATAAAATAAGAAGATAAAATCAAAAGAGAAATAAATTAAGCATAAAACATACTAAATTAAGCTGGGAAGATTGTTAATGATGTGTAACTTCATAATCAATCACATTTTATCTAATTTTGACAAATGCAATTTTGTTTGTGACTTGTATTATTAGAAATTTTTGTGAGCAATGTTGGGTCCTATCCATGGTCTTATGCTATAACTCACAAAGTGAACAACAATGGGGTGGAAAAATTAGGGCAATCAGATAACAAAGGATGTGGGTAATAGGAAAGAAAAAGGTGGTAATTTATGATAATGGTTAGGGTCTTATCCATGGTCTTTTAATGAAACTCACAAATGAAATCCTAAGGGGAGTGATCAGTAGATAAAAAAAATATTTATCAAGGGGAATTATGAGGGATATTGGTAATGAAAAAGGGAGTGTAAAAATCAATAATTAGGCATTTTATGAAAAGACCTTAGGAGAGAAGAGGCATACTAAGGACATGAGAAGACACCAAATGACTAGTGACCATCAATGTACAAAGGAAACCTATTTGCTATACACATAAATCTTTATAGGTAGATAGGCATGCTAAACTCATGAAGCTAGATTAGTATAATAAAATTTAAAATGGACCTACCTTCCCACGATGTGTTCCCCATTCTTCAAGACCCTTAGAGACATAAATGTACTATGAATATTCGGTACTTGTGTGAGAAAGTAGGTGGCATTAAAATATTTTTTTATTCTCCTCTTCTAATATACTAGCCTACCACACCCCAAAGAACCTCAACTCTATCATGAGGCCAACTATGGAGTTTGAGCTTTGACTAGAAGAAGGAGATGTGATTTGAATCATTTCTTTTAGTGTGATTTAAATTTTAAGAATATTTTTTCCTTTTATATCATTGCCTCTTATAAAATGATTTAACTTTTGAATTTGTATAGCTTTTGAATAGTCCTCCTCCATATAGATTTAGAATAACCAGTCATGAGAGATGTAGTGATACATAGTAATGAGCTTTAGGCTAAGGCTAAAGGAAGCTAAGTAACCAAATATAAATATTGACTAGGACACTTAGGATTAATAATGAACTAGCATGTGATCACAAGTCTCAATCATGTATATGCTTAGTTTATAAAAAAGGAAGAAGGGAAAAAGGATATCCAAAGTGGATTGATGAAAGGAAAGTATAATGAGATACATTGTTTGTTAATTTATCACATGGTAATATGAAATAAGGAATAAAGGGAATAGGGTTTGTATAACCAATTTATAATGATAATTATCTATGAAAACTAGAGATAATAAAGAAAATAATCATGAAGACACAAGAAGAGAGTTTTGAGAAAAAACTCAAGAAATAAAGAGAAATCAATGATAAAGAAAGACAATCATATGTAAAGATAAATGATAATATAAGCAAGATATAGTATAAAAGGAAAAATCACTATATAGGAAAATATGAATTTGACATAGCATCAAATGTTATAATAGATAGATAAGAATGAAACTAGAGAACATTTCTAACCAAAATGTAATGTAAAGGTGCCATGTATGTGCTTATAGGTACTAATAAAATTTCCCACACACATTATCCAAGACATCAGATAAATCTCTATGAAGTTAGATATGAACTGCTACTCATGTATCATCAATCTTTAATGAAAACTAGGAAAAAACTTCTCTCATAATCTCCTCAATTGAAAAAGTAGGAGTACTCGATAGATCATGCTAAAGAAAATTAGGCAAGGGATGCTTAGGAGAATGTGTGGGAGCAAGATCTATAGGAGATGTAAGAATAATGGGTGGATAAAGATCCTCAAGTGAGGGACTCATAGGTGGAGAAGGATCCATGGGTGAGGGAAGGTCCATAGGTGAAGGAATCACTAGTGGAGGTATAAAAGGTGAGGAAGGGACCACAGGAGGGGATGGAACCACTAGATGTAGAGAATGGAAGAATAAGAAGAATCTTTATTATGGGAATGACCTATGGGATGAATGAAAGAAGGTCCAAGAATGGCTATAAGGTGATCCTTAAGGTGTTGTTAAAGGATGTGCCAATGATCAGTGCGTTGGGTGCCACATTGGTGCCATAGACAAAACACCTCAGCATACTTAGGAATGTATTTAGGAAGTAACTTTGGGGGATACATAGATTTATCTAAGGAAAAATAAGAAGCATGAAAAGTATCAATATATTGTCACAACATGAAATAATGGCTATAATAATGATTATTTATCCCATGGAAGTAACATATATTCTTGTGAATGGTCTTAGGAGAAGACCTCATAGAAGAAGGTATAAAAAGAGTGGAAGAAGACAAAAAAGTCTCATCAACCCATTTTGTGGGAAATGTATCCATCTTCGGCAAAGAAAGAAAACCATCACCAATAAAAAGGTGGTGATGGAGGAATGAAACTAGGATCAATATAAGGAACAATGGGATGAGAAGTAGGGGTAGGCTCAATAAGAGTAGGAGCAAGCACAGGCTCAATTATAGAAAAAGAGAGAATAGGCTCTTATAAGGTCTTTATTGAGGGAGGAGTGGGATATATATAATTTCTAAGGAGGGTCATACTATATTAGGAGTAAATTAAAAATGGTGATCAAGGAATATATCAAAATGATAAGGCCCAATCATAGCATGATCCATGAGCATACTCCCATGAGGCTCCTCAAAAGCTAGAGGTGTTGGTGCCATCTCTACCCTTGGTGGATTAGAGATGTATAAAATGAAGATTGACTTTCAAGAACCTTTATATATACTTGTAAAACCTATTAACTAAGTATATTGGATTGATCAGGCTATGTAAGAACTTATTTTTGAGTGCCTAAAATGTATTAGGTTGACTAGGTCAACCTATTAGTCTAAATATAATGTTTAAAAAAGTATAAGGTCAAATGGGTTGACCTTATAATCTAGACTAGATGTCTAGAAATCTAAAACTTGTGGGTCAATTAGGTTGATCTAGTAGCATGTACCTAAAAACCCATGCATAAAATTTAGATACTAGGTTGAAAGAGTTGATGTAGTGTGATAAATATATGATAAAAATAATGATGATAAAATGAAACAAATTAAAAAATATGAATAAATCCTATAAATTTTAGTTCAAGTCAGGTTTACTAGAATGTGTGCAATCAAAAATGCATCATATTTATAAACCAATCTTGGCTCAGAGAAGATAGAGTATACCTACACTTTTGATTGGGAATACATTTGTTATGTGAGGGCATGACCAATATGGGGATCCATTAGACCTAATTAGGGGATATATTGTCATAATACACAATGCTAGGAAGGGTTCCAAAGCCTACAGTCTAACATAATTATGCAACAACTTGAAAATAATCATAGGTTTAATGTTCACTCTAGTCTAATAAACAAGAAGGTAAATCGAATCTAGTGCACACCAAATATTATGGCAAAAAGTGGGGGTTAGAAACAAAACAAACAAAACTAAACATGCATAAAAGGCATATACTAATGTCAATGTATATGGAATCCTAATACATGAAAAAAATAATCATGACTACATTATCTATCTACTCTTACAAATGAGAGATAAAGTTAGGAATACTTACTTTGAAGATAAGCCCACCAAGCCTTAATCTCTCCCTTAGCCAAGGTGCTTCATAGAATATTGTTGTATTATGTAAGGATAATAAATACAAATCATCCTTAAGCTACACAACCTATCTATGCATCTAAAAGACTTCTCCATAAGACAAGATTTGTATCTCCAAAGAAAGTATGGAACCCTAATCTTTATTCCTCAAATAGAATGGTCAACAAGTAGATGTTCATTCACACTTATTATTATTTGCTTCTCTTCTTAAAAATATTTGGAAATTAACTTGTATATATAGGTAGATCTTTCCCTAAATCCTTATGAATATGTCAGCTATACGAGGTCGATCCAGTTGACCCTATATGTTTTCAAATGATAATTCACTAGGTCCCTAGTTATGTCAGCTAAAGGTATAATAAAGCTCCTAATGAAACATTATAATAAATAGTAAAATGTCAACCCAATCAACCCTATATAGTAGTTAGAA
This sequence comes from Torreya grandis, assembly GCA_037957365.1. Classification (NCBI taxonomy): domain Eukaryota; kingdom Viridiplantae; phylum Streptophyta; class Pinopsida; order Cupressales; family Taxaceae; genus Torreya; species Torreya grandis. The sequence goes on from JARHVA010004031.1 coordinate 106,195, forward strand.
TCTGAAAACTAAATAAGGTCAATGCATTTGACCTAGTATAATCAATTGGTTGAAAGAGGTTCAATGCAAGAGCAAGGAGGATAAATCATGATAAATGACTAAAATGGGTAAGGTTAAGAAGAGTAAGATTAGGGTAAATGGTTTTAAGATATGAGTGTGTAGATGGAAAGTGTGAAAAGGGACAATAATATTATGAATTACTAATGCTCTACCCACCCCTTTCCTAGTTCACCCCTTAAGGAATGCACTTAGAGAGATTAAGACTCAATTGGTTCCTATAAGATATAAAGTGTTAGTAATCAATAAAAGATAAAATTATTGTGTATAAACCCATAAATTGGATAAGAATCAAATAATAACTCTTAAGATTATTTCCCAAAAATGCCTTTTGACTAGGAATGGATTGGCATGGAAGAATCTAGATGGGGTTATCCTAAGATGTGTCCTAGAAGAATAAACCGTTAACCTGATTGAAGACTTCCATAGTGGAGTATGTGGTGGTAACTTTTCACCTAAAGTTATAGCTCATAAAATTTTGAGATCTATTTATTGGTGGTCATCATTGTTGAAGGAAGTTACTCAGATAATTAGAAAGTATGAGAAATTCTAGTGATTTGCTAGAAGGGTGAATGCTTTAGGTTCTCTTCCCTTGAAACCTTTAATGAATAAAGGCCCATTCAAATAATGGAAATGGATTGTCAGGATCTACCGCCCACTAAGGGCACACTTGATTACCTTTGTATTAGCAACTAAACATGGAATTTAATCAAAATGATAAGTAACTAGAAATATGAAACAACACACAATATGAGAGACAATACCCAATTGTATTAATACTCAATCAGAAGAAAATACAATAAAGAAGATGCCACACTTCTTCTTCCCACACCTCTAGAGCTCCCACACTTCTAGGGTTCACCTGTAATTCTCCTTTAATAGTTCACTCTCTTAATTATGGTCACAACAATCAACTCAAACACAGAGTTGTTGTTCACCTCCACCAGTCAGAAACAACACTACCAGTACACTAAGTACACAACCATACTCCAAGTAGATCTCCCTACTCTTGCAATAACTTGCAAATCACCAGACCTTACTTACCATGTAGATATCTCTACACCCTAAAGAACCCTTATCCTTGCCTCACCAAGTCCTTATGATTCTTCAACCAGTACCTCGGTAGATCTTCTACCAGAACTTACACAACCTGCAACTCTCCCTAATCATACACACTTGGCACCCCTTTGGAACTAGGAGGAGCTACTCTTGATCTCTCTACAAGCACAATGGCTATCTAGCACACTTTACAATACATCCCATGAGTCTATTATATAGATCTCATGCATATAATAATTAGACATTCTTAATTACAATAATTAGACTCACAACTCAAGACCAAAAATACTCTTTACATGCAAATTGCCTGTCTAAAAATAGACCAGTTCTCGACCCTGCATGTAAACTACATGCACACATAGGTTGCTAACGTCAGCTCCTACCTGACTGATGTTGGCTGACTATAATTGATGTCGATTGCTTTTGCACTATAATATGACCAACGTTGGTTGATCAGACTGACATTGGTTGCCCTACAACTCACTCTGCAACTCAACAACCTCTGCAACCTCCTCCATGTCTACATTAGTGAAGCTTTTAGCTCTACACCCTAACAATATCCCACTTGGAGATAAATAGCTACACCTATACCTATACCTATACATTGTCTAGTTTGTTTCCTAGCTTATAGCCCTCTTTAAGCTCAATCTTGAAGACCAACCATCACACACCCTGTGGTGCACCCCCTGTCATCCAAGTAACCTGCCACATCCGAACCTACATATCCATGTAGTGAAGTCCTTAACCCTACATAACATGTTAACCTGCTGTTATCCCTCTTAGATACCTGAGAATCCACCTTCCATGAATTGGCTCCAAACTCTTTGACAACTCCCACTGCTTGGAAAAACTCATGTCTACACCAGACCTCATGTGATTTCAAACACTGTTCTAAGCTCAGCTTGAACTGTCCAGCCCTTGGTGTGCTTACTGGTTATGCATCCTACGTATTGAACCCCACCAACACCTTCTTCACATTATCTCCCACTAGAGACAAAATCAACCTATGATCTTCCATGTCTCTCATGCCAAAGAATTTCATTACTCCCAAATTCTTCATGACATACCTCTGAACTAACTTTACCTTTAGCTCAAAAAATCCCTGCATGTGTAACTCTGCAACAAGCAACCACACAACATACAACAATAGGATAATGTTGTAATCATCATCCACCTAGTAAAGAAAACATAATGGATTACATTGACCTTGACTAAATCCATCCTTTGTCATACACCTGTACCACTATCTTGCAGCTCTAGCTTTCTGTCTCACATGTCCATTCACTCTCTTTTCTAACCTGGGAATCCATTTGTCTATCAGTGATTTTATCCCAACTAGCAATTCTACCAAATCTCTCGCTTGGTTCTCTTTGGAAGAATTCATGCCATGCTCCCACTATTTCCTAGATTCTACCTGCATTGCCTCTTCACATCTTCCTGGTTCTTGACCATCAGTGAGCAACATGTAGTATAAAGAAGGTAAACAATGAATATGAGGATCACCTACACTTTCAGTCCTCCACATGGGCATTTGAGACTCCTTGATAGCTTGTTATCTACCTAACATCCGTTTTAGTGATCGATCTCAGCCATCTCCTAATCTACACTCCACTAATGTCGGTTCCCTGCAACTGACCCTGACTATCGATGTCAGTTCCCCTTGACCGACATCGGTCACCACCTACCTGACACCATTGACTCTGCTGGTCTACACATGACCGATGTTGGTACTTATCTATTTGACATCAATTTCTCTTGACCGATGTCGGTACCCGTGTTCCCCTGTCAGTGATGATATTTTTACCCGTGAGCTCCCTTGGATCAAAACCCTATCCCAATCAACACAGCCCTGCTCAGAATAATTTAGTCCCCTTAGCTGATCTCTGTCCATCATCTCCTCCATGAACACCAAGGCTTTCCAGTTCTTAAGTTTGTCAAAGATATCTATCTTCCACTTAAGAACATGCATTCCCTTCTTACACATGTGACCAAGCCTATAAAGCCACATCTCTACAACAAGAGGTGAATCAGTAATATAAATAGATAGATAAAGGATACCTACTTTCTTACCACCATCTAATTTAAGTGCATCCACTGTGAGAGTTAATGTGCATTTCTCATCACCCAAATTTCTTGAATAAATTAGACTCATCTCCAAGACTAGGACCTACATGACCTCTTTCAACACCCGTGTGTTACTTGTCTACAATTTCAGCTTCACTTCCCCTTTGCCAACAATCTAACAAGGCTCACCAACCCCTAAATAAATCTTTCCAAAGTCTCCCTGAACATACCCATGAGAAGATGCTCTATTTCAGGATGCATGGAAAGAGGCAATAGAATCTATAATCCAAGATTCTAATTTATCTAGTGCATCCTATGCAACAACACTTGCAACATCTACTTCTTCATGCTGATCTACTACCAACCAAAAATCTTTCTTTACCTGCTCTTTCTTTCCATCGATCTGATCATCCGTGCTATTCAATTTCTCCATTCATAGCTTAATTTATTTAGCCATTGCTATACTCCCACTTAATCTAAAATCCCTGAGAGTGACCTATAATCAACAAAACACTTAACACACTCTGACCACCTGTTAGTGTACTTAACCACCTTCTGATACTAACTTATCAAGATTGGTACCAACTTGGTCAATCTACTCCACTAGCTTTGATACCAATTGTCAGGATCTACCGCCCACTAAGGGCACACTTGATTACCTTTGTATTAGCAACTAAACACAAAATTTAACCAGAATGATAAGTAACTAGAAATATGAAACAACACAAAATATGAGAGATAATACCTAATTGTATTAATACTCAATCAAAAGAAAATACAATAAAGAAGATGCCACACTTCTTCCCACACCTCTAGAGCTCCCACACTTCTAGGGTTCACCTATAATTCTCCTTCAATAGTTCACTCTCTGAATTACGGTCATAACAATCAACTCAAACATAGAGTTGTTGTTCACCTCCACCAGTTAGTAACAATGATGCCAGTACACCAAGTACACAACCATACTCCAAGTAGATCTCCCTACTCTTGCAATAACCTACAAATCACTAGACCTTACTTACCATGTAGATATCTCTACACCTTGAAGAACCCTTTTCCTTGCCTTACCAAGTCCTTATGATTCTTTAACCAGTACCCTGATGGATCTTCTACCAAAACTTGCACAACCTGCAACTCTCCTTGATCATACACACTCGGCACCCCTTTGGAACTAGGAGGAGCTACTCTTGCTCTTTCTACAAGCACAATGGCTATCTAGCACACTTTACAGTACAGCCCATGAGTCTATTATATAGATCTCATGCATACAATAATTAGACATTCTTAATTACAATAATTAGACTCGCAACTCAAGACCAAAAATACTCTTTACATGCAAACTGCCTATCCAAAAATAAACCAGTTCTCGACCCCGCATGCAAACTGTATGCACACAAAGGTTGCCAACATTGGCTCCTACCTGACCAATGTCGGCTAACTATAACTGATGTTGGTTGCTTCTGCACTGTAATATGACCAACATCGATTGATCAGACTAATGTCAGTTGCCCTGCAACTCACTCTGCAACTCAATAACCTCTGCAACCTCCTCCATGTCTGCATTAGTGAAGCTTTTAGCTCCACACCCTAACATGGATTTCATTGGATAAATTATTGATTATTCAAGCACTAGACATAGATGGATATTAGTTACAACTGATTACTTCATGAAATGGGTTGAAATATTCCCTATAAAGAAAGTAACACACTAGGTAGTTATGGATTTTTTACTGAATTAGATTATTTGTAGATCTAGTGTGCCTATCAAATTGATTATTGATTATTCCATGAGTTTAAAATATAGAAATTTAGTGGCATTTTGAAATGTATAGGATTAAATTAACCTATTCTTCTAATTACAATACTCAGGGGAATGGGCAAGCAAAATCCAATAATAAGAACTTGCTCAAAATCATTAAATGAACATTGGAATAAAATAATAAGTGGGGTGAATAACTAATGTTTTATTTGTGGGATCATAATATTATGCCTAAAATAGATACATGTAAATGCCCTTTTCAGATCGTCTATGGAACTCAACAAGTTTTTCCTATGAACTTTCAACTAGCCTATTAGCTCATGTAGCAACTAGAATATGATGAGCATGTTAACCACTATGAGAGTAGGATGAAGTAGATTATTGAGCTTGATGAAATTTAAATAGAAGCTCATGAAAGACACCTCAATTTCAAGGAAATTTTGAAGAATATATTTGATAGGAAGGTCACTCTAAGAACTTTCTAGGTAGATGATTTTGTTCTACTTTAGGATAACATGCATGAGGAGAAAGGAAAGCATGGTAAATTTGATGCCTTGTGTATGGGTCCCTATTATATTGATTTCTATATTTGGGAGCACACTTTTTTTATTGAGAGACTTGGATGGTGAAATATCAAAGTTTTCAGTCAATGGCAGATGTCTAAAACACTTCCTTGATGGACTCTATAACCTATGTACATTAGTATATATTGTATAGTTTTGTCTTTTTGTTATTTTGTTTCTTTATCACCCCTATACTTTGGGACTTGTTTGTATAGTTTCATTTCATGTTTCTATTGTGTGTTCATTTATATATCTTCCTAATATTTATTTTTTCAAGTTTTTTATTATTTTTTGATCTTTCATGAATGTTTACTAAGAATTACTAAGTCTTAACTCTATGACCCATTAGATTAGCACCTAGTCTTATGTTTTGGTGTTATTTACACACTCGTAAGGGGTATGCATCCCTAAGTGAGAGCCAGTGTTAGTGCCCAAAATTACACTTATGTAATTGGGCCTTTGTCAAGTTTAAATTCCTACATCTAGCTTGAGTCGAGTATAAATGCTTAAGTCATCCCAATTTTTGTCTTCAAATATTCACTCAAAGGTTAAGGTCATGTTAAATCAGTGATATTTAAATTGGTCTTTACTTAGAATGAAATAGCCTCATTTGTTTTAGGAAAAATGTTTCATAAAAACATTGAAGAATTATTTGTTTCAGACTTTTTGTCTGTGATAAAAAGTCTACATGTCCATTTGTTTTAGACTTTTTGTCCATGACAAAAAGTTTTAAGGGTGTTTTTCCTTTGGGAATTTTTCTCCCACAAAAAGACAAACAAAAGTGTCGCATCAAATTATTTATCAAAAATGTTAAGTCCAATTTACTTTATCAAAAGTGTAAAGTCTAATTATTTTGAGAAAAATTTAAAGATCAATTTCTTTAGGGAAATTATTTTAGACAAAATGTCTAAAATAATTGTCCTAATGAAGACAAAAATTATGAAGACTAAATTGTTATGGGAGAATAAGTGTCGAGAATAAAAGCTCGTAATGATTCCACTGAAGATAGAAAATCCAAAGATAAAAAAATTGAAGGCCTAATTATTATGGGCATTTTATTCATGACAAAAAGTTTGATAAAGTTCAAATCTTTCAGGCAAAGTGTAGAGCTTAGTTACTTTGAGGAAATTATTTCAGACAAAATTTTCAAAATAATTGTCCCAACTAAATTAATATGGAATAATTATCCTAACCCAAAATGCCAAAAATAGGAATGTCAAATACTAAAAAGCCAAAGACAAAGGTCCCAAAATAAAAAATGCCCTAGGCTTGAAACTTGGTAATTTCCTTGTTTATTTTGAGCCAATCATATCCAAGCTAATGGATCATGATTGAATGGAACACATTAATGTAGAAGAAGATGATAAAATGGCATGTGAACAATGTTAAATAGTAAAAAACTCCAAAATCCTTGTGAGAGTGATAAGTTGTCACCATCTTAGCAGACTACTTGATGATCTAATGACATGCAAAGGTCAAAAAAGTAAAAATAACCTCTCAGGATTGCAAGGACATGTGTCAAAATATCAATGAGTGGAACCAGTAGTATGATGGTTGTGTGAACATCTATGTTAGCCATGTGAATGTATTTTAATGATCACGCATATGTCAAAGTTAAGATACAAAGGATACTTGCCATTTATGGCTTAAATTTGATGTTCATAAGACTATAAAATGATGGGATTATATATATCAAATTTAAGTAATAAAAGGTAATCATCCATTAAAGCTTATATTTGATGATCACACAAACATTATTGATGGTAATGTAGACATCAAATGATAGGTGCATAGATGTCAAATTTAATCCATAGTAGACAGCCAATGGTGTTTGATCCTTTGGATCTAGATTAATATTCCATGTTTGATCATGATTCAAGATCATCAGCATGAGTGAGAGTTGACTTGTCAAAGGACATGGTCTGAATAAAGAGCTATCATGTGGTAAAAAGGTGTTATATCGGTAGAGATCAACTATGTAAAGAATAGAAAGCCCACAAATTATCTAGGTGGCATGATCTTAGGGGTCCTAGTGGAGATATAATGGATCATAGTAAAATTTAGTACTAAATAGATGTTAAGAGCCTATATAGATGCCAAGTGGAATGCTAGCATTCATCATGAAGATAAAGATCTATCATTCTAGTATTAGGTGGAATTTATAAAGATATAGACCTAATGATGTGTTAACAAATGTCTTAAAGGCAATGGTCACATGTCAAGTTCATGAACAAAGTAACATGGTGATGCCACATAGACATACACATCATGATCAAAGATCTTATGCAAAGTGAGTTCAGGGAGCTTTCACTATTGATAGAAAATTGAATAGGAAAATTGCATATGAGTCATGGTAGTTATGTAAGAAGTCTTGGGTTTTAACAATAATTACAAATTTGATCGAAGAGTCACAAGCCCCTTTATACAAAATCTCATGATTTAGCTCCTAAGGATGTTATAAAGGGCATAAAGGTTAAACATTTAGATGTCACTAGTTTTTAATAGGTACATTTGAAGTTTGGTACTTGTGGATGGAATTCATATTTTTAAAGTTAACAGTATATATGGACACATTGCAAGAAAATGGAACAATGATGAAGCACTTTTAACCTATTGACATTATTGCTTTGCTTTTGGCATACTAATATGAAGGATCTTATGTTTATAAAATTAATGACCTCTTTGCAGATCTCAGGTAAAGAATCTATGAGGAGGGAAGTTATAATAATGAATATTCTATGTTTATTACATTATAATTCAAAATGGATTTACTAACCCCTTATGTGTTCATTTGATAATTCCCTAGGGGAACTTCTCTAAGTGACTATAAGTGTCAATTTCATAAACTAAAAATTTCCAAGTGGGGTCAAAAAATTTCCCAATAAGTCAAAAGTGAAATAATGCATTCATGAATTAGAAAAGGAAATAAGGGGGGAAACCTGACAAGGCAAATTTGTAAGAAGAAAAGATACAAGTTGTAAAATGTGAAAAGGCAAGTTGGAGCCAAAAGGGTAAAAAGGTAACATAACCTAAGTTTTACATTTTTTTCATTTGCTTTGCTTATCTAAGCTCATCTGTGGGAAATATATTATAGGTTTACAATTCCAAGGTGGGCTACTCCAAAGAAGATCATTTAAAGGGCCATGGATCCAAAATATTCCTAAGGAATCATGTTAAGATCAGGTTGTTTCATGGCATTCATGAAAGGGAGGACATCTATCTAGAAGGTTACATCTATGTAGGCAAGTGGTCCAGGGTATCTTTAGGTAGTTACACATAAGGACAAAGTTATTTCAGCCCTCTACCATGAATATTTTCATTCCATATTATGTAAAATGCATCTCCCACTAGGAAATCAAAGGATGTGCTCCAAATCTTCATCATTATTTACAGAGGTAGTTAGAGCAATGATTTTTATTTGAAATGGATGAATATTTCAATAATTACAAGGGAATACATTTTAGTTGGAATCATATTGGTGGACTTGAAATCTTATTTTGTAATTTTGAAAATTGTAACCCATAGTTCTAGATTTGAAAATTTATAAATACAAGGTTTGTCTTATATTTAAGAGTTGGTTGTTGTTGGTGGTGTTTCAAAGAAATTTTACTTATATTCTTTGGAAGAAAGAGCAAAGAAAATCGATAAGGTTATGGTAAAAAAACTTATATGTTGTACATGTATTGATCAAATGACTATGGAAAGTTCTTCTTTATCTTGGGAAGAATGCCCTATAAATATGAAAACACTAAAACTAATGGTTAATTAGTTAGATAGTAGGGTGGATTTCCTAGCAAACTAGATCAAAGAAGCATGAGCTTCCTTGGAGACTATCAATCCACACTTTTAGAAATCAAGTTTTGAAAGATATAGTGCTTATATATATAATAGAAGATACTAAAATGAAATATAAAAAGTGATTGATAAATGAATAGGTGAATTTAATTAATTATAACAATAAATAGATTGATATTAATGACAAATGAATCAAGTGTGGTCCATAAAATAGGGTGAGGCCCTATGATTAGGTAGACAGTATAAAATTGGGATTTGGTTGAGGTATGGTGGGTGAAAATAGCTTGTTGTTTATTTGTCTGAGAGTGATCATCGGTGGTTGGGGTGATCATCAGTGGTTAGGGTGACCATAAATAGTTGGGATAAACTGTTAGTGGTTACTATGGGTTTTAGTTTGGTTAAGAAAAATTTATTGATAAGGTTGTAAAATGGGAATCCAAAAAGTGGGTTTAGGCTATGTTGATTATGAAATATAAATAATGTAACTAATTATTGAAAATAGATACTTAGCTTGATAGTTATTGATTTCAAGAATGGTTGCGATGGTTGGCAATTTTGGTAGAGTAATGGTACTTGGCCATTGGCCAATGAGAGGTATCAATTCAGACCTCTATCACACTTGTTGGTTCACTATAGGAATAAATATAAAATGAAGTCCTATTACAAGAGGATTTGGCTCTAGATGCAGATGATTGATTGATTCTTGATTATTGATTGATTCTAGATGATTCATTGATTTTGGATTTTTTTACCTCTTAATCCTCTCTTTTTATAGTAAAGAAGGAGAGGTGAAAGTGTAAGTTAAATAAGAGGTTTAACTTGCTATTTAAATTTATATTTGACATACATTGATCTATGAGTGGATAAGGCAAGTTACTTATAAAAAACAAGTTATAGTTGAAGTGGGTGTTTAATGTTTAGGCAATGAAAACTTAACCATCAATGATCAGGCCTAACCATCAATGGTTAAGGTGATCGTTAGTAGTCAAGGGTCAAAGTTTTAAGTGTGGTCAAGGTGGTTAGTGATCCAATTTATCTAGTTAACTAACTAAACTTAGGTTTGTGGTTAAAGGGTTGGGGAATCATCCTTACGGGGTCCTGAGGTGGTCTTAGGGGTGAATCAACATCTAAAACCATAGTGTGTGGTTTTCTAGTGTTAACATTTTACCCCTTTTTATTATGTAATGTCTATCAATAAGCTATAATATAATAATGATTTACAGGTCAAGGGTTTACTTTCCTTGAGTATGGGAGGAGGTATTCCCCCTCAAACTAGGAATAAATGAGGTGAAATAGAATTATGTGTTGGTTTGATAGTGGTTAAGTTGGTTTCCAGTTGGTGTTTTATAGGTTGGGCATTAAAGTGTAAAACCATACATATAGTGTGACTAAGTGTGATAGCTAAGATCGATCAATGACTAGGTTACCATAGTTGGTAAAAATAAGGTTGACTATCGAAGGACAAGCAACATGTAGAACACATGATCATATCTGATAATTGGGATACACTAGTAAACTCTAGTCTCCTAGACATGTTTAACATTTTCATGGGTATCCAAAGTAGGAAGTACTCCTATAAATACATAAATTGGTTGGGTATGCATAAGGTAGTTCAAGTTCAAAATGTTCAACTTGGTAATTTAGTTGGTGTGGTCAAAATGACCAAAGTAAGGCCATCATAAAACATGTTCTAGGTTTGGGCCAAAATGGCCAAGTATAAGGTTTTGACATGGCTTGTAGTTATGTTTGTTGGATAAGGTGATCTCCTATGGTTGGTAGTGGATTGGGTGTTGTGTGCAAAATGTAGTTAAAAATTGGGGAGGAAAAGAAAACCCTAATATACTAACCATTGATGATTAAGGCTAACCCTTGGGGTAGACCATCAATTCTCACTCTATCTATTAGTGGTCAGATGTTATCCATAAAAGGGTATAGGCAAAATAATTACCAAGGGTCATATTTACTCATTTGAGTGAATTAACTTTTGGTGACTAGCATTTGGCATTTTGTGAGAAAACATTGATGACTGAGGGCGACTATGTAATTGACTAGGTGAGTGAGGTATTGAGTTGACCAAGGGTGGAAATTAGATTTTCCCTAATCAATATGTAGTGTGGATGAGGAAGAACATGGGGATAGGTGGCTATGGGCCCCAGGGTTCCTCCTCGATGATGGCCGAGGAATGAGATTTCAAATTGATAGGTTAGATATAAAGTTTGTTGGATTTTGTTTATGTTTGTTAGATTATTGGGTGTGGTTGAATTAGGTTTATTTTTTTAAAGATTTATTTGGTCTTAAAGGTGAAATGGTAGTTTGTTTTTAGATTAGGAGGGGTAGGGTATATAGAGGATGGTATATTAGATATTATGCTAGTTTGTATGAGTTTTGGTGCTATTTAGGAGGGTAGGGTTTAGTTTTGATTACCAATGGTCACTTTACAATGACTATCAGTGGTCATGTCTAACCTTCACCAGTCACAAATAACTATCAATGATCGATAAGTGACCATCTTAAGGTCACATAAGATGGTTATGTGACCTTAAGAGGGAATTGATCTACCATATTAAGAGGGATGAAATAGATAAGCTTATAGAGATCTTATATATAGATGACATGGATTTGATGAGGTAGCATTCTAGAGGTTTCCATTACACACCTTTATATCATAGGGATAGGTATGTAAGGAGGATTTTTACAATGATGATGATAATGGTGATGTGTTACACACTATCTCATTATAAAAGTGGGAAATTTACTTATTTATTATTAGGGGTGCTCATGGAGATGTTTTTGGGTTGCACAATTTTTGCATGGGCACCTCTGCTATTGGTTTAGATTTATTGAGAGCTATGGCGATTCCATGCCCATAGGAGATATGGGATCAGTGTTGGGTTTGTTCTACATGTTTAGGCCTATGAGCACATCTAGGTGCTAAGAATGATGGGGTTACCATTGGAGGGTTATGCCCAAATGTATTTTCAAGTTGGATACATGTGATGGAGTGATTATGCCTTCTCAGGACTAAGAGGAGGGGTACATGACATAGAATAGTTTAGGGGCATACTAGATTCCTTAGTCATTGGATATGTGATTTGGATACCATATGTTAGGTTTCTAGGATGGGCTCATTACAAGAGACAAACTCTATACATATAGAGCTACATATGGATATATAGCAGATGAGAGGGTGAGATAGAGATGATACCATTTCACAGTGTGTAGAGGTAATTCAACCTTTTATAGGATATATCTAGGGCATTCTCAGGATATAGGAGGGAGGATGTAGAGTTCCCACTATCTACTCCACAACTAGTTTATATGATATTTGATTATGAGGAGATATAAGTGAGGATACAGATAGATGATGTAGGTGTCATAGATGGGTATCATGCATGGTAATAAACAATCTATGTTGTAAAAAATATTGGTCTAGATCATGGGGGACATTAGGCTATGGATGTTTATGTAGGAGGAGATGGAAAACAAGTTTAGATGATAGGGGTTACCCAAGATGTATAGGTAGTCATTACAGAGAGGGACTAGGCACAAGCATCTTTAACCATAGTATAGGCATCTTTGGTAGTAGCATAGGAATCACTAGTATTAGTAAAAGGTCAATTGGTGACTATTATAAGTGAGAGAGATTAGGCTAGGTCTTAGCTATCCTTGGTGAGGTAGGAGAGAGATGATCTCTAACAGGTAGGAGGTAGACTACTAGTACCTATAAGACTAGAAAGGAATATCTCAATGTAGAGATAAGTAAAGACTATGGAGGGGCTATGATACTATGAGGCCTTGGTCTTTAGGAATTACCTTGACAAGCCTTGATGGGGCAAGTATAGATCTAGGATTTTAGGAGGTGCAGGTATAGTGACACCAGGTTAATGGGCTACATCTATGGATGGCCAGGTAGGTACAGGAGGATAGGCTCTAGGAGGCAATGGTGCCCCAAGATCTTAGATTTATTTTTGAGAATTATATTTTGATGTATTATATGATTTTGATACTATCCTACAAGTGGATATAGTAAGATGTATATATTTGAGAGTTATGTATATTGATGTATACAATGATGATGATTATTGGATCATATATTCATTATTTATAGATATGATATTTGCATATAGGTTGTGTTTCATCAATGATGTTAATATTTCTTATTGATGATGTCATCTTGATTATGGTTATGTTCATGACAATGTTTATGTTGACTCACCTCACTAGGCATGTGATGATATGTCTCTATAATGTGTGGTCACGATGATGTTTGATATGGATTGTTGTTATTGATGTGATCATGATGTGATAGTTATGGATGACTATGATGATCCTAATATGATTATTTGATTCTAATGTGATGATTTTTTTAATGTATTTGATCATTTGATTTCATGTTTAGGATATTGATATGATTGTGGTTATGATTATGCTCAGATGTGATTATCATTATGGTTATAGATTATGGATCATAGTTATATGAATGTGATAAATGGTAGGATGTTGATGATTTTATGATTATGTTTATGATGTGGTTATGACCATGGTGTTTATGCTGAAATTTAATGAGTATATGCTTCCTCATTCATATTTAGATATGTGTTGGATATAGTAGATGTGATTATAACTTTATGATGGTGATGGTTGATTTATTTATGGATGTGGTAATAATGATAATGATATCTATTTTTTTAATTTCATTGTGATAGTATGTGGTGTGGTTATGATTATGGTCATTTTGTTTAGATTAATGTGAAGTACATAAGGTAAGGTAAATAACAGAACTAGATGTGAGAAAGAGAAGACAAAAACTACAGACAAACATTAAGGTGAATATATCAACTAGTATGAGAGAAATAGGAAGAAACCATGTTGTTTCTTCTTTGGATAAGACTAAATGAAACCAAAGTTAGATTGGATTAATGAACATAAGCCCTTTGAATGATTTTCATTAGCATGCATTAGTTGGTTAAAAAGGTGTCATAATCACATGATGCCATGTAAGCTCAAAATCCCTTGCTTATAGTGTATAAAGGGGAGGTGGATGAAGGTGGAACCTTCTTGGGAAACTAACTTTCCTTTTTTATAGGTCACCAAAGAGCCATTATAAACAAGTTTATGTCATGTTATGTGTAGACTGATCAATGTGGGAACTTTACATATGAGAGCCAATTGTGGCTTTCAAAATTATTTTTCTACTTTTGATGTTTGATAATGGGTCTTTTTCTATTTTTTATTGATTGGAAGGTTTGGGGGAAGCTAATAAATAAGGGAATATTCTAATAAATTGCTATTATTTTACAAATGCTTTACTCAACCATCCTTTAAGGGAGTGGTCTAAGTTTTGTGTGTTTTGTTTAAGGCTTTTGATAACTATCCTTCAAGGGAGTAGTTTACCTTATATTGATAAATTTTTATATGTTTTGGAATGTATCCTTTAAGGGAGTAGTCTGTGGATGCTAGAAAGTGAACCATATGAGTTCTTTTGATTTTGATTTTGATTTTAATGTTTACTTTTTTATGTCATGGACTTTATTTTACAAGCTTATAGGGTCACATTTTATGAAGGAAATAATAAAATCAAAAGAAGGTTGATTAGGTGTAAAAGAGGATTAGGTGACGATGACCATGAGAATCTATCCTTAGGAAAGGTTAGGAAAGTACCATGAGAATCATGACATGGGTAGAGACATGGTACCCATTTTTGAAGATTAGGCTATGATTATGATGGATAATCACATGATTTAGTTTTAATTATTTATCCCTAAAATAAGGAGATTGATAGGGATTAAAAATAAGGGATGAGATTATATTTGGATAAAAGGTGAGTTTTGTCCTTTTTTAACAAACTAAAAGACACAAATGTGAAGCATTGAGGGGCTCAGGTTCTAGGTTACCTTCAAGAGAGGACAACTAGTAAGTTCCCTATCTATACATGTGCATTATGATATAAGGTCCTATCCAATTGGAATCAAACATTTCTCACTTTTTTTCTCCATATTGGTGACATGTTGATTTTCTTCAAGGACAAGGTCTCTAACATTGAATTCACACACCTTAAAGTGTTTGTTATAAGAACATTTAATGCATTATTGGTAGACAAAAATAAGTGAGTGTTATTAGATGATGCTCATCAAGTAGTTCAATTTGGGATAAATGTTCTTAATGATAATGGATCTTAGAGATAATATATCACAAGGTTATGCAAAGAGAGGGAATTTTTACTTTGAGAGGCAAGACAAACTCTACTCCAAAAACAATAAAGAAAGGGGTAGCACTCATAGGTGTTCAAATGATAGTAAAATAGGCCCATAAGGCAAAGGGGATGTGTAAATGCTAATCTTGACTAGATCCATTAACAATTTTATTTATCATCTTATTAAGAGTTTTGTTAGAGGATTCCAATTGTATATTATATTGTGAATGATAGGGTGATGAGAAACTTAACTTAATATTAAATTCATCACAAAGACCTTGGACTTTTTTTTTGAAATATTTTCTATTATTAGTGATAATTTTTTGAGGAACATAAAAAGGATAGATGATGTGATGATTGATAAAGTAGATAATCTTTTTATCTTTTATTGAGACAAGAGGAATATCCTACACCGATTTAGTAAAATATTTAGTTGTAGTGATGATAAAATGGTGTCACTATGAAGAATGGGGTTTAATTTATTTAACAAGATCTAAACCCCATTGTGAGAAGGGCCAACTTTCCCACCTCATTGACACTTTGATCCATCAAATAACATGGTCACTTCATAGGTGAAGTCTACCTAAGATAGGGTTGTGATAGACTCATCTAGAAACTCAAGAGGAGGTTGATAGAGTGCATATCCTTGAGTGTGTCAATATTGGTTATGACATAGGTATTATGGTTGAGAAGGTAGTGGTGAAGTTTGGCTGCCATAAAGACCAAAGCTAGGAAAAGTTTCTTTATATGTGTGTACCAAGTCTCATACTCTATAATCATGTAGTTAATGTAGTAGATGGCTTGTTATTTATATTGTTTATCCCAATGAGCAATCATTTCTACTAAGTAGTGGTTGGTGGTGGAGATATAAATATAAAAAAGTTCATCTCCCTTTGGAATAAGTGGGATAGGTGGAGACAAAAGGTAATTTTTAAGTGAATCAAAGGCCTTTAGATAGTCATTATTCCACTTAAAATATACATCTTTGTTCAGAAGGTGATGGAAGAATTGACATTAGTCTCAAAGCTGGGAGATAAAGTGACAAATGGATTGGAGCTTCCCATAAAAGTTGTGGAGTTGATTGAGGTGGGTATGAGGAGGAATGTAGAGGATTACTTTGATTTTGGATATATTGATTTTGATTCCTAGAATGGATATGATGAAGCCAAGGATATTTCCTAACAAAACCCCAAAAATGCACTTTTTAGGGTTAAGGTAGACACGATAATGGATGAGTCATTTAAAGATAATATTAAGGCTAGCTAAATGGTCTTTACAACATTTGGATATCATAAAAAGGTCACCGACATAGTCTTCTATTTTTTTGTGAATAAAGTCATGGAAACTATAAGTTATAACACATTGGTAGGTTGTATAAGTGTTATTTAGTCCAAAAGGCATGACCCTATAGAAGAAAGTTTCCCATGGGGTGACGAAGGTAATTTTCTTTTTGATCCTATAGGGAAATTAGGATATAATTGTAACCTGAGAATCCATCTATGAGAGATAACATCTCATGGCTAGTTCTAAGATCAACTAACTGGTCAATGCTTGGTAGAGGAAAGTCATCCTTTATATAAGTAAGGTTAAGGTCATGAAATTTCACATAAATGTGAAGTCCCCTTATGGCTTTGGTGATAGGTAAAACATTTGAGACCCATTTGGGATAGTCAATGGGTTGAATGAAATTTATGGATAGGAGACATTGAAGCTCTTCTTTGATAACAAGGGTTATGTAAGGGTGAATCCACCAACATTTTTATCTAATAGGCTTGGCATCATGGTTGGTGACTATGTTATGGGTAGAGATGGAGGAGTTGATTCATAGAATGTCAATGTAAGACCAAACAAATGCTATGTTATGGTCTTGTAGGAAGGAGGGGAAGTCTTGAAGCTCAAAATTTAGCAATTGGTGTATTTTGACAATGTGTAGGTTGTTGGGAGTGCCTAAGTTGATATCCATAATGGATTCATTCAAAATGGCTGAATTCTTAATAAGAAGAGATTTGTGGAAAGAGGAATATTTTGCACCAAGATAGGTGAGAATGTAATCATCATTCTAACACTGAAGGGTGTTAATGATAGGAGAGTCATCATTTATCATCTTAGGGTGGGTTAGAGGAATTGTTAGAGTCACCCAAGACATTTGATAAGTTAGGGGTTAGAGGCTGATCATGTTGATGATTTTTTTTTTATGGGTGATGATGTTAGAATCCTCAGCTATAGATAGAGAAGGGGTTTGTAAGGAAGGGATGTCTTCATCAACAATGGTGATAGGAGCTGGGTTAGTTTGCTTTTTAGGGGGTATGAAACTGAGGCCATGCTTTTGTGAGGTTTTTGGGTTTTGATTATAAGTAACTCATGCAACCTATATCATACCAACCTAGGCCAAATACCTTATAAGCACACATGTGGAGGTATGTCTAGGGAAATTTTAGTTTATCTAGATAGGAAAAACTAGAGGTGAATGGTCTAGGTGAAAAAGAGGTGTCAAAAGTGTCAAGGGTTTTATTAAGTCCCTCATAGATGAAATTGGTTTGATAAGTTGAGGGTCTAAAAGGAAAAATAGTTTTAACTTGGGTTCATAACTAGGTTGATGGTCAAGTTTCCCATACTCTTGGGGAGTAGGGAAAGCATCAAGGTTTAGAAGGAAATACTCCCCTAATGAAAGACATTGGAAGGTTGATTCCAAAGGGCTTGATGTGGGGATTTGGGTAGAAGGAATAGATGAATTGGTGGAGGCTTTAGTAGAAGAGGTATATGGAGATTTATCTTTTATTGAAGGCTTTTTAGATGGAGGAAGGAGAACATCTTTGGGTTGATACATCATGTTGCATGATGTGAAAGGACTCAGGTGAGCATGTATGGTAAAAACTTGACCTTCATGCTCAATTTTGATGCACTAGAGTAAGGTAGATTACACACAACCCATGGAAAAATTCAAGGGCATCACAAAAAGATGTACTATAATTCTCCTTCTACTACATAGAAGAGCTTAGGAAGCATGCAAGATCCTAGGCAAATATGAAAGATAATAGTTCTGAAAATCATGGCCATGGTATTATTAAACAATTAGAGTACCATTGAGGTTTTTGACATAATGTTCTCAAATATTTTCAATTATTTGTAGGCCTAAGAGGAGATAATGTTGATACTATTTCCCCATCAATCATAACCTGCTTGATGTAGGTTTGGTTGATGTATAAAATAATGAAAAGGGGAGGATCTGGGTCATTTGGATGGTTGGAAGGTATTTTCAAATCCTTAAAAGTGAAAAAGTTAGAAATTTGGAGAGCTTTGACAAAGGTTACTAGAGGTTGTGGGTCTTCTGGCCTAACCTCTATGGATTACAACACTTTTATCATTACTTGGCAATGATGGGGTGAGGTTTTAATTAGTTCATATAGACTCATCTTTACCAATGTTTGGTGAAGATGTTTTAGAACTACTCCTTGGATTAATTCAAATAGGTTAGAATGAGAGGGTCCCAAGATGGACACTTGTGGTTTGGTTGAAGGTGAAGGTGATTGGTGTTGGCTAAGTGGTTGGGTGGTAAAAGAGGGATATGTCCATGGTATGGACACCTTTGTTTTTCCCTTATCATTTGGTTGTGTTTGTTATCATATGACCACATAAATGGTATGGATTGGGAGAGGAGTTAGGATAGATGATTTCATCAGTTCTTCTTCACTCTAAGGTGAGAGTAGAGGAGTAAGTAGGTGTTGGTTGATAGCTATTGGATCTTAGATCTATGTCAAACTCATAATAGGCTCATTTTATAATAATTTGTCTTTATGATATAGTTGATAGGCTAGTACTTGGAGAGCCTTATAGTTCTCCATGTCATGTTCAGATGTCGTATGGTATGAACATACTAATTTGTCATTATACCAAGATAGTTTTGGATTATGTGGGTCAAATGTTCTAATAGGTGGCAAGGTTAATGAATATGCCTACAATAACCTCTAAAATATGGTTGAGTAGGACTTGGGTAATGGTGTCAAAGGTATAGAGGTCTTAGTTTTGATAGTTGGGGTGGAAGCCCTTTTAGGAGTAGACTTGGTCATAGAGGTTTTAGGTAAATGATCATTCTCAATAGATGGTTTTGGTTTTGGTAGAGTGGTTAATAGTTTGGGGTTAGAAGTTTTGGGGTAGACATTTGAGAGATAAGTGGTTTGTTTATAATTGGTTGGGAGATACGAGGTATGTTCATGGGTAGCTTGATGAATACAAGTTTCCAAATTAAGGTAGAGGGATGATTGGTTTCCCAATTAAGGTAGAGGGATAAGGTCCCAAAATAGAGGGAAAAGTGGAGAGGGGAGGTAAATTTTAAGTTTTTAGGTTTCTATGTGGTTTAACCTTCTTTATTGGTTTTGCTTGGGATTTATTTGATAGGTTTAGTGGGATTGAGTCAGACTTTACTAATAGATGAGTAATTTTATGAGTATGAAATATGCCAAGGTTCTTTATGGGTTTGGTTAGGATGGTAGGACATGACTTAGTGACTTTGGGTGAGTTTGGTTTTGATGGCACTACTATAGTTTGATGGGTAGAGGTGTTTGATGGTTGGGTTATGGTGATAGTGGATTTGATAGTGGTAAGGGTAGGTTATTTTGACAAAGAAGGCTCCTACTTGGTTTTATATGGGATCCAAAGCTATTTCCAAAAGGTGGCCTGATCCAAGTTAGTGTTCGATATGAATTCATTAATTTTAACCAGTCTGGAGAAAGGTTTATAGATGGGTCTAAATTCCTTGATAGTGGATCCAAAGGATAGGCCTAGGGGTTAAAGGGGAGGAGCAGTTACCTCATCCTTTTCCTAATCAAAAGGTTTTAATACCTAGGAAGGTAACTCCTTGATGGGAGGTATAGGTAAAGTGGTTTCTTCCTTATGAGTGATTATTAAAGGAAGAGTGGATTGTTGTATGATTGAGGAAAATGATAGAGTGGCAATGGTTTCCTCTTATAATATACATATCAAAAGAGAGGATGGTGACTCCACTACCTCAATAAGTGAAATAGGGGAAGAGGTGATTTGTTCAATGGTCTTCTCATCAGTAATTCAACCAAGAACAATATTGGTGGTATGGGCCTTATGATCATGAGAAGATTTTGATTTATTATTACTATTGGTAGAAGGAACATGGTTGGTAATGGTTGTCTAAAGATGTCAAGTTATTGGTTTGGGGGTACATTAGGGTTATCCAACATAAGTTCCCCTTTGTCAATGAGATTATGGAAAATTCTCTCGAAGGTATTAAACCTACTAACATCATGTCTAATGGTTTGATGGAAGGTGTATAATTTTTTCTCCTTATACCAACCTGGTACAAGATAAGAGGAATCAAATTGTTGTGGAGGTTTGATTGGGTTAAGTTGTATGATATGGGCCTTTAAAATTTTCTCCAAGACTGAATCATATGAATCCCTAAGCAAAGTAAATTGCTTCTAGGTATTATACTTTGGTTTTTTGGTGTTGTGATTGAATGAATTGGAAGAGTTAGATTAGATAAAAATGGGTATAGGGGTGGTCTTAATGATAATCACATTCATGGTTCCTTTTTTTATATAGTTAGTGTTGGTTTGATTTTTTGGTTTGGAGGAGGGAGTCTCTTTTGGTTTGAAGGAGGAGTTCTTGTTTCTCAATTTCAACTTTCCCTCATCAATGGCTCTATTTTCTAATTTTTAGGCCATGGTGAAAGCTTCATCAATGGTCCTAAAGCTTTGAACCTACAAGGTAAAGGAGATGTGTTTGGAACAAGCCTTGGAAAAGATTTCAATCATCTTGGGTTGGGGTAGAGAGAAAGAGAGTTGGTTTATCAGAATTATCCAATGGGATATGAGTTTAGCAGTGGATTCATAATTAAATTACCAAATGGAGTAGATATTAGTGATGGAGACTTTCTTAGAGATGTTTATAGAAAAGTGATCTAATAAAAGAAGGAGTGCTTTGTAATAACACTATACCAATATAGTGTTGTACCTGATAGAGACATAGGGAAGGTATAGAGGAGGAGATCATCATCATATAAAATCATATAGCATAAATGCCTAAATGCTCTTATATGTTGTTTAGGGTCCTCCTTACTCAGAAACTTCAAAAACTTTGAAAGTTCCCAATGAGGAGGATATGGCTAAATAGGGATCGATGGGTGAATTGGTTCATTATATATTTGGTCATATGGTTGAAAATTATGATCTCCAAAAATAGATGACTCTAAAGTAGTCATTTTTTCCATTAAAATATTTACAAGGTCAATTTGGGGTTGTGCACCTCTGTAGGTGTAAGCTAGGTTGTGTTGGGTTTGGGTAGGTGTAACATATGGGTAGCTAGTGGGAGATTGATAAACTAGCACATATTGATATGTGGACATGGGTGGTTAGGATGATGCCACATGTGAATAGATGGAGATAGGTGGTTGGGAGGAAGGTAGAGGTACATACCCTTTTGGGTTAGGGACATATCTTAGGTTTGGTATGAAGGGTACTTACTGAGAGATTAACTTATGTTTGGTAGGAGGTATGGTTGGGTTAGTAGATAGAGGGTAGGTGGTAACTTTGGTAGTGATTGGTGGAAGGGTAGAAGTTATGGGAACCACCAAGCCCTATAATGGATTAGAGGTAGGTAGATTGGAAGTGAGAGGAATGATGTTGGCACTAGTAGAGGGTAATCTTATAGTAAGGGAAGTACCAGTGCCCATAGGTTGGGTTCATCCTATAATAGGAGCATTATTAGTGGGTTAATAAGGTATTAGGGTGATGATTGGTTGAGTGGGTTGGTTTTAGATGGTGGTATCAATAGGATTATTGGTAGAATATGATGCCTAGGTGACTAGAGTTTGATTAGGGATTATGGTAATATAATCATCTCCCATAAAGTGGGATGACATGTCATAGGGTGGGTCAATAAGAAAAACCAAATTAGGGGTATGATGAGACATAGTGTTAACGTAATGCTAGAGGGATATGGGGTTGTTATTTATAAAGGTGGTAAAATATAAATCACCTTGGGAAACTATTCAAGGGATGGTAGGAATTCCCAAATGATGAGGTGAAATATATGCATTGGAGATGTACACCATGGATTAAGGAAAAGAGGAAGATAGATGGTTAGGAGGTGGGTCCTAGTTTGCCTAGTTTCTTAATTGTTTCCTAGTTAAAGCCATGTAGATAATAAAAGGAGGAAGATACAAACTCTCATAACTAAAACAAAGAGAAGAAAAGAAAATTCGAGGAAACAAAACACACACTAAAGTACATTAAATCCTAAGGTTATTTTTAGTCTCTCTTGTGGCTTATACCTTATGTTTTAATAATTGTGTGACTAAAATTGGATTGTAGAATATGTACTAAAAAATAAGTCTATGGTTAGTTTTAGGTTATGTTTAGGCTCTCAAAGGGATTTATATTGGAAATAAATATGTGGCTTGATATTGGGGCCTAACCCCTCACTTCACACACTATACAATAAGGGTGTCAAGTGCTTGGCCAAGATATACTGATTTTCAAATATTATACTCAACCAGAGAGCTAAGTTGGTTCTCCCCTTAGTGATGAAATCTAAGTAAGATGGCTAGGAAAGGTGACCTATAGGTAATGAAATCCCATTTGGGCCTTATGTCAAAACAATTATTCTTAATTAAGTGTAAGTGGTTTGGTATTGGGTGTGTGATAATAATGAAGCCATGATTAATTCACTTGATTAATTAAGCTATGTGAACTAAAATAAATAAGTAAATAATGGATACAATCAATTTTAAGCCCAAAATGAGATTGTTATTTTATTGTATGAGTAGAAAGATAAGAAGAAAAATCACCTAGATGTAGCTATGAACCTAAGAAAAGAATCAAGCATCCCATTGAGCATGCCATAATGTTTCGTATAAATTTCACTTGTATCCTTTTGAAGAAGGAGAAAAGAAACTCGAGAAGGGTATGGTAGAAAAACATGATATGTTATGAGTGCATTGATTAGATGATCATGGAGAGCTCCTCTTTGGATTAAGAGGAATGAATTACATATAAGAAATCACCAAATCAAATTTTTGATTAGTTATATACTAAGGTGGATTGCCAAATAAGCTATATCTAAGAATCGTGAGCTTCCTTAGAGGCTGTCAATCTAAACTTTTAGACAATCAAGTCTTGAAAGATAAAATACTTGCATATATCATAAAATATATTGAAATGAATTATTAGAAGTGATTTTTAAATAAATATGTGAATTTGACCAATTATATAAATAAATATATTGATATTAATGCCAAGTGAACTAGGTGTCATCAATAAAATAGGGTGAGGCCCTATGATTAGGAAGATAGTCTAAAATTGGGATTTGGTTGAGGTCTAGTGGGTGAAAATAGCTTGTTGTTTATTTATATGATAGTGATTATCAATGGTTAGGGTGACCATCAATGGTTAGGGTGACCTTTAATGATTGGGATAGACCATTAACAGTCAGGGTGACCATTGGTGGTTACTATTGGTTTTGATCTGGTTAATAAAAATTGATTGATGAGGTTAAAAAATGGGAATCTAAAAAGTGGATTTTGGTTGGGTTGATTGTAAAATAGAAACAAAGTAACTAGTTACTAAAAATATATATTTACCTTGCTAATTGTTGATATGAATAATGATTGAGGTAGTTAGATGATAAACTAGTTTTGGAATCTAGAGCAATTTTGGTAGAGTAACGACACTTGGTTATTAGCTGATGAGTGGTAGCACTTCAGATCTTTGTCACACTTGATGGTTCACTAGAGGAATACCTACAAAAGAAAGTGTTGATGTAAGAGGATCTAGATCTAGATGTAGATCATTAATCAATTTTGGAGAATTGATTAATTATAGATAATTGATTGATTTTAGATTTTTTTTCACATCTTACTCCTCTTTTTTTATAGGAAGGAAGGAGAGATGGAAGTGTAAGTTTCTAAAGAGGTTTAAATTTTTTAAATTTAGCTTTGACATGCATTGATTCATGAGTGGATAAGGAAAGATAATTATAAAAATGCAAGTTATAGTTGAAGTGGGTGTTTAATGTTTAGGTAGTGGAAACTTGATCATCAATGATTAGGCCTAACCATTGATAGTTAAGGTGAACATCGACAGTCAAGGGTTAAAGGTTAAGTTTTATTAAGGTGAGGTAGTGATCTAGTTTATCTAATTAGGTAACTAGACTTAGGTTTATGGTTTAAGGGTTGGGTAATGGTCCCTAGGGGGTCCTAAGGTGGTCTTAGGGTGTTTCAACATCTGGAACCATAATGTGTAATTTTATAGTGTCTATAGTTCATAATTATTTTAGGCATTCATTATCTTTAAGTCTAGGTTATAAAAAAACTTTTTAGGGATCAATTTTTATGTGTATATTTTATATCCCTTACTAAGGTGGTTGTACTTGTACAACCATTAGCAAGCTTTGAGAGAATGTTTATGTCTCCTTTGTTAAAAGATTAATCTCACCATGCTTGTCCACATGGCATCATTTTAAAGTATTAATGTTTATGATATTTATTTTGAATTTAATGAAAATGCTTATAGTTATTTGTTGTTTCTTATTGATGAAGTGTAGTGACATGTTTTATAAGAATTGCTTATTGGACATTTGGGTTTGTGCTCACTACTAGTTGTCATGTTAAGCATATATTTAGATTATTAAATATTTTTTCATTGCTTTAGGATAGGTTGTTGAATAAATTATTAGTGCACCCTAGGTTTATGGATTTGATAGGGAAAATCATTTAAAAGATTAGTTTCAGTATATCTTGCATTAAAGAATATTGTCATGAAATACTGCAAGATACCCTATTATTTTGAAGCCACCATCACATCACCCTCCCTTTTAATCATCTAATCTTGTCCTACTCTATCATTCCGTACAAATAATACATCCCTTTGCATATTATAAGTGTTATTTTCCCTATAGATGCATACAATTTTGCATAATTAACATGTGTTTATAGTTTGTGATTTAAAATCCTACCATTATAATATTGTATTCAATCCCTTTGCTATTTAAAATCCTTTATAATGAAGGTTGAAATATATTTCCCATATATATTTAGTATCTTGTATATGACTTAGATAATTTTTACATTTTCTATGATAACCCTTCAAGGTGAAGTGTGAAAACTTGGTTATGCCCTAGTCATATTTTTTCCTTATGCCAAAAATTCCCATGGAGGTTGAATTGTAGAATCTCTCCATGTGAGATAGCTACCCCATAGGTGATCTCACCTTAGTTTAGGTAGATTTAAAAGTAATAGGGAGCTGACCATACCCTTTATAGGTGCCTCTCAATTATTTTCTACATTTGGTCTAATCTAAATGTTAAAGCCTTCCTTGGCTACAATGATATACTAGTGGTTTTTTCATCATTGATTTCCATTATATATCAAGTGTACAAGGCTAAGTGCATGAGTTGTACAAATGGGAACAAATAGGGTTGTTAGACAAGGCCTAATAAAGTTGTAGACTTTGATCATTTTTAATCAAGGTAGAATGAATGAAGTGATGGCTAGGATTAAGAATGATGGGTGACCACTATAGTTTAGTTTTAAGATGAAATATAATACCCAAGGTTATGAGTGAATTAGATGAAGATGAAATGGTTTAGTTTTAGTCCTAATATGGGGTGTGTTTTAAATGTTCTCTATG
This sequence comes from Torreya grandis, assembly GCA_037957365.1. Classification (NCBI taxonomy): domain Eukaryota; kingdom Viridiplantae; phylum Streptophyta; class Pinopsida; order Cupressales; family Taxaceae; genus Torreya; species Torreya grandis. Next base: position 132,340 of record JARHVA010004031.1, read on the forward strand.
TGTTTTGGTGATATAGATATAAGACTGACTCAACTCAAAAAAAGTAAAGGTCTTAGCACAACATGCACATAATCATGCCAAATCACAAACCCTATTATTATTCAACAAAAAAGGTGTGTAACTTGATGAGTAACCATATATTGGATTTATGGGTGACATTTTAGGCTGGTGATCCTTTATGGAATCTACCAAACCTTATTAACCCCATTTTCACTTGATAGTCACTTGGAAGTTGATTTTGACTGTTGTAACAAGTTGTATTTTATGGTTAATAGGTCCTAAGCTAGGTTTAGATAAGTTATCTAGGAGAATACCCAATATATGCAAGGTACATGGGGCCCAATTATATTTAGGGTGTTTTTTAGTCCCTGGTTCAGATAATTAACTCTTACCCTTCTTGGACGACCTGTATGGGGTTAACTACTTAGCCTAATGATAGTTGTCCATGATATTTATACACCATCAAAACATAGATTGTGGTTGAATACATAGTGATGAAATCCATGTCCCCAACCCATAATGACTATGAAAGTGCATAGGGATGAATTAAACATCACATTGCACCTTAAAAATTAAAATGGAGTTAACAAATAGATAATTAAAATATTTATTTAACCAACTAATTAACCATTTAAGAGAATTACACGAGTAAACAAACATAGATATATACAAATTTATGATTTAAATTCTAGAATAAGTCACGATCCTTCAAATAAATGTGTTATCAAACTAACCTTGGGCCTCCTACTAAGTTGTCCTTCATGAAAACTTGTTAGTAGTTTCAAAATAGTCAAAACCACCTTTGGAAACTACAAAACCACACTTACACAGTTAGAATATTCAAAATCAATTCCATAAACTATAATACCATAAATAAGAGTTAATACCTCAACTTTGAGATATTTAGTTTTATTGACAATCAACTAATGTAACTATGTAATAAGGTAGAATCTCTTGTGGTCAGTGCAATACCAAAACTAGTAATTAATACTACAACTTTTGAGATGTGGTTTTCTAGTCTATAGGAAAAATAGTAGAATAAAATATTTACAAAGTGATTAAATATATTTTAAAAATGATGAAAGTATTTTCAAAATGAATAAACCAAGATTATATTAGATACTGACTAGGTAAATGTATTACTTAAATTCCCTAAGTTAAAATTGACTATGTATATTCAAAATTGATTGTGAAAATCAATAATGCCTCTTGAAGAATGTAGTTTTGCCTTCAAATAGTTTAAACAATATATATGGAAAAATCCTAGGATAGCTAATGTTTTGAAAATTTTAGCTTATTTACAAAATTAAACACCAAATTGATTAGCTAAAAAAAGGATAATTTGCTTAAAGATGAACAACAGAGCTAAGTTTTCAAATTTATTCAAAATTACCTGTCAGTATTCAAAATTGATTATGAAAATAAAAAATTCCCTCTTCAAAATGTGTTATTATAAGTATTAAAATTTCCTTAGATATATAGAATATTCAAAGAGATATTGAGACTATTATTTTAAAAAAAAATGGCTTATATACATAAATATAGGTGTATATAACTAAAGATCATAAAATAGAGTGGTAACCACTATTATCTATCTACAAAACTATTTTTCTAATTTATAAAACTACACTTAATATTCAAAATCATCTCTATATTTGGTAGTATTACATAAGATACTCAAAAGGGGGATTTTAAGAATGTTTGATGTTTTCTAGGTAGAACCTCCCTTTTACCTATAAGTAAATGACAATCAGATAGAGATAATAAAACTATTAAAACTCAACAACCATAGGCAAGGTCATCACAAACCATGTGCTAGGTTTAGGCCAAAATGGCCAATTACAAGGTTTTGACATAGGTTGTAGTTGTGTTTGTTGAAGAAGGTGATCTCCTATGGTTGGTAGTGGATTAGGTGTTGTGTGCAAGATGTGGTTAAAATTTGGGGAAGAAAAGAATACCCTAATATACTAACTATTGATGATTAAGTTTGACTCTTAGGGTAGACCATTAATGGTCACTCTGACTATTGGTGGTTAGATGTCAACCCTAAAATGGTATATATAAAACAACTCCAGGGGTCATATTTACTCATTTGAGTGAATTGACTTTTGATGACTAGCATTTGGTATTTTATGAGAAAACATTGATGACTAAGGGTGATTGTGTAATTGACTAGGTGAGCAAGGTATTGAATTTACCAATGGTGGACATTAGATTTGACCTAACCAATATGTAGTGTGGATGAGTGAGAACATGGGGATAGGTGGCTATGGACCCTAAGGTTCCTCCTCAATGACGATCAAGGAATGGGTAGATGGTGTATTTGGAATTGATATGTTAGACTTAAATTTTGTTGGATTTTGTTTGTGTTTGTTAGATTGTTGGGTGTGGTTGACTTAGGTTTATTTTGTTAAATATTTTTTTTTAAAGGTGAAATGGTAGTTTGAGTTTAGATTGAGAGGGGTAGGATAGGTAGGGGAGGGTAGATTAGAGATTATGTCAATTTGTATGAGTTGTGGTTATATTTGGGAGGGTAAGGTTTAGTTTTGATTACCAGTGGTCACTTTAAAATGACTATCAATGGTCATGTCTGACCTTCACTAGTCATGACCAATTATCAATGTTTGCTAAGTGACCATCCTAAGGTCACCTAACCATCAGTAGTCGATTATAGAAAAATTCAACCATCAATGGTCAAGGGATGAGTTGAATGTTGTATTTAATGGTTAAGGAGTATTTAATTGTTCTTGGTAAAGGTTAAGTGTAATATGTCATGGCTAAGGTAAAGAGTGAAGGTTATAAATTAAAAATGGCAAAGGTTAAGGTTTATAGGTTTTAAGGGGCTATTGTTTAGATAATGGCTAAATGATGTAGGTTGATAGGTAATAGTTTAATTTAAGGTTAAATGTTAATGTTGAATGGTGGGGTAATGGTTGCAGTTGATAGGATGGATGTTAAAGTTAGAAGATAGGTTAAATTATTTTTGTTGTAGATAATCCATTGGTATAGAGCATAGTGGGTAGATGTTGTGAGTTGAATATATTAGAATAGGAGGAAGGTTAAAAAGGTTGAGTTCATAGGCAATTTTTTTTGGTAAACTAAAAAATGTTTCTATCAAACATTATAGGCATGAGAGAGGATATAGATGAGAGACTAGGTGCCCTAGATATTTGATGAGGTTCAATGAGAGATGACCAAGGATGATTGGGATCATATGGATGATGTGGGTCTCACTGGCATGAGGTACTATTAGCATGTACCTTAAGATGCAACTATAATAATGGCACTTATCAAGAGATGGGATCTAGCCACTAATACCTTCTTGCTACCTATAGGTGAGATTACCATCTTACCTGAGGACATCTATAGGATCATGTGGTTACCCATATAGAGGGAACTGATCTACCATATTAAGGGGGATAAGAGGGATAATCTTATGAAGCTCTTATATAGAGATGACATGAATTTTTTGAGGTAATACACTAGAGGTTTCCATTACACACCATTATCTCATAAAGATAGGGATGTGAAGAGGATTTTTACCATGATGATGATGATAATGGTGATGTGTTACACACTACCTAATTCTAGCAGTGGGAAATTTCCTTATTTATTGTTAAGGGTACTCATGGAGATGTTTTTGGGTTGCATAGTGTTTGCATATGCACTTATGCTGCTAGTTTAGATTTATTGAGAGATATGGGGATTCCATGCCCATAGGAGATATGGGATCAGTGTTTGTTTTATTCCACATTATTGGGCCTATGATCACATCTAGGTGTTAAGACTTATGGGGATACCATGGGAGGGTTATGCCCAGATGTATATTCAAGTTGGCTACATGTGGTGGAGTGATTATACCCTCTCAAGACTAAGAGGAGGGGTAAATGACATAAATTGATTCAGGGGAATACTATATTCCCTGCTCATTAGATATGTGATTTGGAAACCATGCGTTAGGTTTCTAGGATTGGCTAATTACAAGAGATAAAATATATCACTACAGAGTCACAAATGGATATATAGCAGACAAGAGGATGAGATAAAGATAATACCATTTGACAGGGTACAAAGGCAACTTAGCCTTGTGTAGGATATGCCTAGGGAATTCTCAAGATATAGGAGGGAGGATGTAGAGTTCTCACTACCTACTCCACAGCTAGTTCAAATGATCTTTGATTATGAGGAGATATCAGCGAGGATAGATATAGATGATGTAGGTGTCATAAATGGGCATCTTGTATGGTACTAGACACTCTATGTTATAGAAAATATTGGTCTAGATCATGGGGGACATTAGGATATGGATGTTGATGTAGGAAGAGATGGTCAACAATTTCAAATAATAGGGGCTACCCTAGATGTATAGGTAGTCACTACAGAGAGGGACCATGTAAAAGTGGCTTTAGCTAAAACATAGGCATTATTGGTAGTAATATAGGCATAAGAAGTAGTAGCACAAGATTATTTGGCCACTATTACAAGTGAGAGAGATTAGGCTAGATCTCAGCTATATTTGGTGAGGTAGGAGAGAGATTATCTTTGGTAGGTAGGAAGTAGAGTACTGGTAGCTATAAGACTAGCAAGGACTATCTCAATGTAGAGATAAGTAAAGACAACAGAGGATATATGATAACATGAGGCCTTGGTCTTTAGGCATTGTTTATACAAGACTTGATGGGGCAAGTACAAGGCTAGGATTGTAAGAGGTGTAGGTATAGTGGTATTAGGTCAATGGGATGTATTTGTGGATGTCTAGGTAGGTATAGGAGGATAGGCTCTAGGAGGTAGTGGTGCCCTAATATCTTAGAGATATTTATGAGACATTATATTTTTATGTATTATATGATTTTTATAACATCCTATGACTTGATATATCAAGATGTATATTTTGAGAGTTATGTATATTGATGTATACAATGATGATGATTATTAGATTATAGATTCATAATTTATAGATGTGATATTTTCATATGGTTTATTGTTCATTGGTGATGTTCATATTGGTTATTGATTATGTCATGTTGATTATGGTTATGTTCATGATGATGTTGATGTTGACTCACCTAGCTAGGCATGTGATGACATGTCTTCGTAATGTGTGGTCATGATGATGTTTGATATGGATTGTTGTTATTGATGTGATATTAATGTGATAGCTATGGATGACTATGATGATCCTAATATGATTATTTGATGCTAATGTGATTTTTTTAATGTATGTGATCTTTTAATTTCCTATTTAAGACATTTATATGATTGTGGTTATGGATATGTTTGGATGTGATTATCGTTATGGTTTTAGATTATGGATCATAGTTATATGAATGTGATAAATTGTAGGATTTTTATGATGTTATGACTATGTTTATGATGTGGTTATGATCATGGTGTTTATGCTTAAATTTAATGAGTGTATGTTTCCTCATTCATATTTAGACATGTGTTGGATATGTTAGATGTGATTATAACTTTGTAATGGTGATGGTTGATTTATTTATGGATGTGGCTATTATGATAATGATGTTTATTTTTGTTTATTATGTGATTTTTATAGTATGTGGTGTGGTTATGATTATGGTCATTTTTTTTATATTAAGGTGAAGTACATAAGGTAAGTTAAATAACAAAACTAGATGTGAGAAAGAGAAGACAAAAACTAGAGACAAATGTTTAACTGAATATATCAACAAGTATGAGAGAAATAAGAAGAAATCATGTTGTTTCTTCTTTGGATAGGACTAAAAAAACCAAAGTTATATTGGCTTAAGGAGGATAAGCCCTTCGAATTATTTGCATTAGCATGCATTAGTTGGTTTAAAAGGTGTCATAATCACATGATGCCAAATAAGCTCAAAATCCCTAGCTTATAGTGTATAAAGGGGAGGTGGATGAAGGTGTAACCTTCTTGGGAGACAAACATGCCTTTTATATAGGTCACCAAAGAGCTAGTATAAACAAGTCTATGTCATGTGATGTGTATACTGATTGATGTGAGAACTCTAATTTTGAGAGCCAATTGTGGATTTCAAAATTATTTTTCTACTTTTGATGTTTGATAATGGGTCTTTTTATATTTTTTATTGATTGGGAGGTTTAGGGGAAGTTAATCAATGTGGGAAGCTTCCAAGAAATTTCTATGATTTTACAAATGCTTTACTCAACCATCCTTCAAGGGATTGGTCTATGTTTTGTGTGTTTTGTTTATAACTTTTGATAACTTTCCTTCAAGGGAGTAGTCTACCTTATATTGAGATATTTTTATATGTTTTTCCATCTATCCTTTGACAGAGTAGTCTGTGGATGCTAGAGAGTGACCCATATGAGTTCTTTTGATTTTTATTTTAATGTTTGCTTTTTAATGTCATGGACTTGATTTTATAGGCTTAAAGGGTCACCTTTTATGAAGGCAAGGCTAAAATCACATGAAGTTTGATTCATTGTAAAAGAGGAATAGGTGAAAATGACCATGGGAATCCATCCTTAGGAAAGGGGTAGAAAGTATCATGATAATCATGCCATCGGTAGAGCCATAGTACCCATTGTTCAAGATTAGGTTATGAATATGATGGATAATCACATGATTCAATTTTAATTATTTATCCCTAAAATAAGGATATGGATTGGGATTGAAAACAAGGGATGGGCTTAAATTTGGATAAAAGGTGAGTTTGATCATATTTTAACAAAAGAAAGGATGCAAATGTGAAGCATTGAGGGGCTTATGTTCTAGGGTGCCTTCAAGAGAGGACAATTGGTAATTTCCTAATCTATACTTGTGCATTATGAGATAAGGTCCTATCCAATTGAAATAAAACTTGCCTCACTTGCATTTATCCATATTGGTGACGTGTTGATTTTATTTGAGGACAAGGTCTCTGACATTGAATTATCACACTTTAAGGTGTTTGATATAAGCACATTTGATGCATTCTTGATAGACATAAAGATAAGTGAGTGTTGTTAGATGATGCTCATCAAGTAGTTCAATTTGGGATAAATGTTATTGATAATAATATATCTCAAAGATGAGATATCACAAGGATATGTAAAGAGATGGAATTTGAAATTTGAGAGGCAAGACAACCTCTACTCGAAAAACTAGAAAGAAAGTGGTAGTACCCGTAGGTGTTCAAATGTTAGTAAAATAGGCCCATAAGGAAAGGGGATGTGTAAATGATAATCCTAACTGGATCCATTAACAATTTTGGTTATAATGTTTTGAGAGTTTTTTAGAGGCCTCTATTTGTCTATTATCTTGTGAATGATAGGGTGATGAGAAACATAACTTAATATTGAATGCATCACAAAGACCATGGAATTTTTTTTGAAAGATTTTCCATTTTTTGTGATAATTTTTTAAGGAATATAAAAAGGATATATGATGTGATGATTGATAAATTAGATAATAATTTTGGATTGGGTTGAGACAAGAGGAATAGACTCCATCAATTTAGTAAAATATTTGATCATAATGATGATAAAATGGTGTCACTATGAAGAATGGGGGTTAATTTCTCCAATGGGATATAAACCCCATTATGAGAAGGGATAACTCCCCAACCTCATTGACACTTTGATCCATCAAATAACATGGTCACTTTATAGGTGAAGTACACATAATATAGGTTTGCAATAGACTCATATAGAAACTAGAGGAGGTTAATTATCTTCTAATGGTACATCAGCCAATTGGTCAGTAATGATTTACCTTTTAATTAACTTATGCTAAATAAACTCAAGGTCAAAATCAGATAAAATCATGATCCACTTGGCCATACATTAGTTTTGGTATGGCTTGGAGTGCATATAGTTAAGTAGGTTAGTATTGGTTATGACATAGGTCTTATGGTTGAGAAGGTAGTGGTGAAGTTTGGTGGCCATAAAGATCAAGGCTAGGAAAAGTTTCTCAATATGTGTGTACCAAGTCTCATACTCTATAATCATGCAACTAATGTATTAGATGGCTTTTTATTTATGTTGTTCATCCTAATGAGCAATCATTGTCCCTAAGTAGTGGTTGGTGGTGGAGATATAAAGATAAAAAGGTTGATATTCCTTGGGAAGAATGAGGATAGGTGGAGACAAAAGGTACTTTTTAAGTGAATCAAAGGCCTTTTGATAGTCATTATTCCACTTAAAAGATACATCCTTCTTTAGAAGGTGATGAAAGAGTTCGCATTGGTCTTAGAGCTGGGAGATAAAGTGATAAATGGATTGGATCTTCCGTTGTAAGTTATGGAGTTGATTGAGGTGGTTCGAAGGAGGAATGTAGAGAATTTATTTTATTTTGGATAGATTAACTTTGATTCCCCAAAGAGATATGATGAAGCCAAGGAACTTTCCTAACAATACCACAAAATGCACTTCTTGGGGTTAAGGTAGACATGATAATGGATGAGTCATTCAAAGATAATCTTAAGGATATCTAAATGGTATTTACAACATTTAGATTTACTAAAAAGGTAATCAACATAGTCTTCTATGATTTTGTGAATAAGGTCATGGAAGATGTAGGTTATAGAAGATTGGTAGGTTACACTAGTGTTTTTTAGTCCAAAAGGCATGGCCCTATATTAGAAAGTTCCCCATGGGGTGATGTAATCAATTTTGTGTTGATTTTTTGGGGAAATTAGGATTTTATTATAACCTAAGAATCCATCTATGAGAGATAACATCTCATGGCTAGTTGTAAGATCAACTAGCTGATCAATGCTTTGGTATAGGAAAGTCATCCTTTGGGCAAGTGAGGTTAAGGTCATGAAAGTCCACACAAATGTGAAGTCCCCTATGGATTTGGTGATAGGTAAAACATATTATACCTATTGGGGATAATCAATGGGTTGAATGATATTGATAGATAGGATACATTGAAGCCCTCCTTTAATGAAAAGGGTTATGTGAGGGTGCATTGACCAAAGTTTTTATCTAATGGGCCTGGCATCATGGTTGGTGATTATTTTGTGGGTATAAATTAAGGAGTTGATTCTTAGAATGTCACTATAAGACCAAAAAAATGCTATGTTATGGTCTTGTAAGAAGGAGGGGAAGTCCTGAAGCTCCTCAAAATTTAACAATTGGCCAATTTTGACAATGTACAGGTTGTTTGCTATGTACTTAGGGATATGATATATTGATGTATATGGGTTGATGGAGATGCTGACATGTGGCATACATCCCCTTTGTTAGTTATATGGGTACAATATATTAGGATAATAGAGTAACTTGTCGAAATAGTACATTGGATAATGGTCGGCCTACATTGGGATTAGGAGGTTATCCATCCATGGGTTAGATAGATGTATATATAGGAGATGATTATCATGGTAAAGATATCAAGTAAGCATTGATTATTATATTATAAGAGGATATTGGAGGTTGTCCCCTTGAAGAGACATTATGGAGTTATTCCTTCCTAAAGGAGTATTATATGGTGTTTCCCTACCTTAAGGGTATTTCTGCATATATTGAATATGAAAATCATACATGTGGTATCAGAGCCTCCACCTACGTTCAAGTCATAGAGCGGGTGGCTACGCCAGAATGGTAGTGTTCATTCGGGGCTCACACATGCAGGGAATATTGGTGGTACGGGCACAAATCTAGCCCAGAGTCTAGGCTTTGGAAGCATGGTGGGATGTTATTATCTTGATGGGTGGATTTCACTAATGCCTTAATGTTTTGGTGTAGCGATTTGTTACACTTATGATGTGTTGAATGCCCTAGTAGTGATTGATTTCCATGTGCGTGTTGAAGGATTTAAAGGAGTAGGAACAAAAATATTATGTTGTTTGAAAATAACTTCATAGGATTCCATATTCTTGAAACTTATAAATTAAAAATGTTTGGACCCACCATAAAAATTACAAGGTCCGTAATTCCTCTATGGTTTAGAATTTTTTCTAGTTTTAGAGGTCTTAGTAGACTTAATAAGTGCATAAGATTAGAAGGCCTAAGATAGAGATTATATTTATTTGGTATAGGTCTCACTATTTATCTATGTTTTGGGTTTACATTTGGAAGAGTTATCAATAAGTGAATTATTAGAGTTGGGAAGATATTCAAGAGGCATTACCTTTGTTTTGTCCTTAGTGAGTCATTAACAAAATAGCTCTATATTGAGCCATTGAAATTGGTCACTGAAGGCATACAAGATGGATTAAAATGTAGAAGTAAAGATATTAAAATGACCCTTTAACTTATTATGTTGAGAAATATGGCCTTTCTATCAGTATTTGTTTTACCAGTGCCATAAAATTAGAACCTAATGAGTTTAAATTTCAATAGAAATTATTCAACAATGGTAAATTTAGAGGATGAAAGTAAAGATATTTATGAATAAAGCTATAATAGTTTAAATTTAATGACATTAAAAAATAAGGTATTAAACTCATCACATGATTCTTTGAGTGTTTTGGCATAATGTATGTGAAAGAGAAGGGTGAATAAGACATTGAGGCCAATAAAACCAAATTCCACATCATATTTTCATGAAAAAATATCTATACTTATCTGATGTTAAATGAGGAATAATATTGGAAAGGACATGCCAGAGGACTTTTGATTGTGAGATATGATGCATATTTGGTTTCCACATGGTGTAGTTTGAATTCATGAAAATCTTAAATGGTCATATGTCCATGGAAAAAGGTGGTAGACATGAGAAATTACTTGGAAAATAAAAACAAGTGATGTCAAGTAATATTTATAGTACATCTATCATTCTACAATAGTGATTTTAGGATCTATCAAAATGGTGAAATTCCCCTCAACTAAAAAAATTAAATAATATCACCAATATGTAGAATTTTTTTTTTTTTTTTTTTTTAGTTTCAAACACATAAAATATAATCTAATATTATCTCATAGGATACAAGATATTATTTTTGTGGGTCACAAATTAAAAAAAAAAAATAGGTTCATAATTTCAACTTTAGATAGTGATATATCCCTTGATACTAGTCAAAATACTTATTTTGACCACTTTTTAGAAATATCTAGATGCCTTATTTTCATTAATTAAATAATTATCTAAATTATATTCTATTTTAGGAGAATAATCTTCTACAAGATAGTCAAATATTAATATATATATATATATACATATATATATATATATATGTATATATATATGTATGTATATATATATATATATGTATGTATATATATATATATATACATATATATATACATACATACATATATATATATATATACATATATATATATATACATATATATACATATATATATATATATATATATATACAATATTTCCAAAAAACATATGCCCTAAGAAAATTCAAAGGGAGTAGATACATGAGTATACAAATTCACATAGAAACCATGAAATCATTGTATGGATGCCTAATGGAAATTTAATTTTGAGTTTGGGAATAAAAATATTAGTGATGGATCTTGGACACACTCCAAATATCTGACACCATAAAATATCAATGAATGGTGAAATAACCTAGCTAGAGGACTAACACTAGGAAATAATAGTTCTTAAGCCAATAAAAACTTTCAAATAAGAGAATGAAAATTATTATTAATATTTATTTATAATTACATATAATATCTATCTCTCACTCATCATTTCACACTACTACACTAGTGCTTCTTAAATAAGATGAAAAGAAGAAACTATATACTTTTAACCCTATAAGATCTTATCACAAGTGTCACACATAGAACATTCAAATTATAGAACACATAACTTAGAAATTTTTTATATTGGTTTGTGATTAATGCACTTATTTATTCTTCATATAATATTAATTTTTAAATAATTAATATTTCCTAATTATAGCTCACAACTACTAAATGAAAGACTAATACTACAATACATGTGGCATGATCACCCCATGGGTTTCTTAAGTAAAGTATAAAAAGTGATAGTTTGGTTCACATAATATTAGGTGTATTCATTCCTTATCTTTTAAATTTCATTTGTTTTATGATTTAGGCTATTTACAATTTCTTATTATGAATAAATATTGATCTAAATTTCATTTGTTTATACCTATCAACTCCAAGCATGGTTATTTTAAGTATTAAATTTGTTTATTTTGTACTTTTAATTTAGTATTTGCAATACTATATTGAATTTGATAATTTTAAACAACTAAAATTCATCTTTTACACTTTATAAACATCAATTTTAACATAATTTAAGATGCATTGACACTATGAATATTTTTTGCTCTTAAACCCACTTTTCCTATGTTTTTATTCCCATCTATTATCTTAGCTAACTCTATTTATATGTTTCATTTATCCAAGTTTAGTGGAGTATGTATACATGAGCTAGGATTACCTATAAAAATCATCTTCCTATCATAAACTAGGATAAAAACATGTTCATACCAATAAAGGTTATGTGTAACTAGAAGAATGGGTAAGGCCATAGAATAACCATAAACCTATAAGAGGGTAATTCACATGAAAATGTAGAGAGGATAGGGTTACAAAGTGTATGCATAAGATATGAGGTATGGTTCTCACTAGGGATATTTATGTAAAAATGATTGTAATAATGATTTTAAAATGGTATATATCATGGATTTCATAAGGATACCACATGTAAGGAAATGATGATCAAGCATAACATATACCTAATATAACTTTAAAATAATAAACAAATAAAAATAAAGTTATGAAATGGTCAACCAATGGGAAATTTATACAAGCTAAGGTGGGAATGATAAGCCTATGAAACCTTATACCTATTACATAATATTCAATATAAGGAGGATCATTAGAAAGGATAAACAAAAAGAATAAATTAGAAATGAGTAAAGTAATATCTAATCTAATTATTAAATAAAGGAAAAAGAGTAAGGATATAGGTACTTACCTTTGGATGGACTAATAGGCACATCAATCTGCCACTTTTCTATCAAGTGGCACTTTTTAGGATCTATTATAGGTCAAATAATTAAAATGTAAATAATAACACACACACACACAAACACACACACACACACACACACACACACACACACACACACACACACACACACACACACACACACACACACACACACACACACACACACACACACACACACACACACACACACACACACACACACACACACACACACACACACACACACACACACACACACATACACACACACACACACACACATCCTTTATTAAAGACTCCAAATACTAGGACACCTGTTTGGCATGACTCCTCCTATAGGCCTTCAAATACCATAATAAATCCTAGACCTCTAAGATAATTTTTTTACTAATAACTCATCCTTTCACTAATTAAGAGAATAAATATGAGTGAAAACACATACTTGTGTGTGTTTTATGGTTTAAGAATGAAATATGAACCCTATGTATAAAATTTCAATGGTGATAACTAACCCTAAACTCTAAGATAATCATATTATCTAGTGTAATATAGATGGAAATATGTCAACTAACACATAAATGCATCATCAAAGATAATACAATAAAACTACTAAAAGATATACTTAGAAATATATCAACCATGATATTATAATAAATAGGGAGAGACAACTATGAAATAAAATATATTTTAATTTCCAATACAATACAAATATAGGGTAGATATAAATAATAAATGGAAAGGTAATAGGGAGGTAAGATATAAAGAGACTCAATGAAGTCAAAAATTTAGTAATGAAAGTATGAAAAAATATTATCTAAATATCTCTCACAAACTACTATAGTTGATTATATCACATTCATGTTGCACCATTTGAAACATGAACTTAAGAATATTGATGCATTTATAAAGCCTACAAGATATACTATTATGAAAGTGATAAAGTGAAAAATATCAAGTGTATACATATGCCCTACCTAAAACTTATCACGTGTCAAAATAGTGTAATGTAAGATAGTAATTTTGAATAGATACATAGTAACACAAAATAACATAAGGGTAAATTATTTAAGAATTATTAATAAATTAATTAATAAAAGTTATACACACACACACACACACACACACACACACACACACACACACACACACACACACACACATATATACCTTGATTTATCTTTCCACATAAAAGATGCATACAAATACCATATTCTCAATCATGGAGGGAACAATAAATTCATCTAAGAATACTTATTGATTCAAAGCTAAAAACTGATGGAATATATGTGCTTGTAATTAGGTTGGTCAATAATAGGATGTAAAATACAAAATCATAGAAATGATTGAAAAAACTAGCAGATTTGGTAAGCCAAGATCAATAAAGTTTAGTTAATAGAAAAATATTTAAGGAAGTAGATAAGAAGTAAGGAATAATCAGTGATCTATCAAGCTAGGTCTACTAAAAGACTATAAATCTCAAGAAAATAATAAAAAGTAACATAATTTAAAACTCAAATTAAAAAAAATGACACATATAACTATTTAATTTTAGTGAACATAACAATATAAGAGGATTCAAATTGAAAAAATATATGAGAATTGTAAAAAATGAAACTAAGTGTTCAACAAAAGTGTGAAAAATTCAACCATTAAATGGTAAAATTGGATGAGGTGTATTTAAAATGGTGAATAATAAATTCACTATCAAAAATACAAACCAAGAGAAATTCTATACAAGGCAATTACCAAGAGAGCATCTTTTAACAATTTAAAGATGCAAATTTTATTCTAAATATGGAAAATCTAAAACTATCATAGTTTGATTCAAGATCATCCAAAGGCACAAAATAAATATTGTATCATTTTAAGATTTATAGCGATGACACATGCAAGTGCTCAAGTTTTCTTCTTAGTAATCTATAATCAAGGCATAACTATAGCCCATAACTTTTGAATAATAGGATCAAGTAAACATAGATATCAGTGCATAAATGAATTATAATATTATTTTTATAAGTATAGTTTCTTGAGTAAAATAAATATAAAGGAGGATATTCATCTCAATAACACATAAGGTTTAGAATAAAGGCATGCATGCAAATGTGCATCTCTAGTTGAAAAATAAATCTGTTAGTATGAAATATTTTTTGGATTTTTGATAAAGGATAATAATTCAACTATTTCTAATAAATAAAAAAGGTGTCCATAATAGGTCACATGCATGCATGTCACATTCATAACTAATAGTATGAATATATATTTATTGTGCATAACAAACCTTTAGACACTAGCATGTAAACATACTACCAGAAGATTTTATAAGGTCAACAAGTTTGACCTAAAGGATACATCATCATAAATGAAAAAAAATTAAATTAAACACATTTCAACACTAAATGAGGGATAATATAATAAATTATAACAATCATTAATTGGGTTTTTGTGGATAATTTTTATTAAAACATATAATCATTGGCTTGGTTTAAATAAATTAGTAGGAAAATAATTAGGTAGCTAAATTGACTGCCAGGGAAACTAAATCTGAACTAGATCTAAGAGCCTATAAATAAAAGGTGAGGAGGATCATTCCATAGCTATGATAAGTATAAATATAAAGGAAACACTAAAAAAACTATTAGTATAACATATATAAGATAAAAAGAGACAAACATATGGTGAGAGTGAGACATAAAGGTCAAATAATTATTATTGTGAGTAATTCCACTATAATAGATATTTAGCTTTACTGGAAAAAAATTTGATGTACCCTATTTTTAGAAATTAATATAAGTAATCCTTGATATTTTAATATTTTAATTATGTATGTGAGTGTCTGTGAACCTTTAGGCTATGTGGATAGGCTTCTTTTCAATAGTAACCCCATACACATCATTGTATCAATTTTGGTATTAGAGTAGGTTTCTAACCTTATTGAGTTTGAGGGAGATAACTTACATAAGATTTTAAGTTGATGACTTAAAAAAAATTCAATGAGTTTATAGGAGAATATGTCTCTAAGGAGAGATTTTGGTAGAGAATTCATAGTTTTAGGAATAATTGGAAAATTAGATCAATCTTAGATGTGTTATGTGTTGTACAAACATACTTGGATGCTATTGAAGTGGACCAATGGCAAGGTTTCATCATAATATAAGATGAAATTGATAATGATATGGAATGGAAATGCACTTAAATATAAAATTTCATTGATGGTAGAGATGATTTGAGGAAAAGATGAAGTTAGTGAGGAAAGGATATTGAGAGACATCATACATTGGTAAGGGCATGAAAATAGACCTTCCTTGTTTCTCAAGAAGTCTAAACCCATAGGAATTAGTTAACTATATTATTGACACAAAAGAGTAGAATCAGTATCTATATTTTGTTGATCCCAAGCACATAAATATGGATTATATATGGTTAAATGTACATACATCCTTATGGTGTAAGGAAACCTATAATGAATGACATAGAATAAAAAAGGCCAAGATATTGAGGTGGGTAGAAATTATTGTTAATTTTAAGGAAACTTATTTCTTGAAGACTATGAGATGGATTTATTCAAGAAACCTCAAAACCTTAGGTAAAAAGAGATGTCGATGAAGGAGTAAAATTATGAGTTTTATAATATCACCACTAGGTTTAGTCACAAAGAGGTGGACAAGGAAAATTTTTCATGATTATTGAATATATCACACTTTAGGATCTAATAAAAATTAAGTTTTATTTAGATCTAAGAAATAAAAGAGGCTTTTCAAATGCTGATTAATAAATTGGATAAATTATCCTATAAATTGAAATTTAGTGTATGAATTATATGAATATTCACATGAGGAAAAGGAAGTGTTCAGTAAACCAACCAAATCAAGGCACAAAATTTATAACATAGACTGACATGCATACTCGAGATAAAACTAAGACACATAAATATGAGTGAGATAGTACACAAGGTGAAATTAGATTCTATAACTCTCAAGGAAAAATAATATTTTGTAAATAAATTGGAAGATTATTCTAAAGAGTATGGTATAGGTTTGGACAAGCAAGTCACTAAAAATTTTAATTCCCATACATATAGGATGAATTTAGTATAGGATTAGACACAAACATGCAAATAAAATTTAGAGATTAGGAATTTATTGGGTGTATTGAGTTTACAAAATAAAAAATTTATGGTAAATCATCAATGATGAATGGATTTATGTTGAATCTATCAAAATAAGGTAAGGAACCAACACAAAGTGAGTGTCTTTTTAGGAGCATATTCAAGTCAAGAGGCAAGTGCTACAAAATGGTTTTTTTTACAGTGGAAATATATATAATCTAGTTTTAATAGAGATGGTTGAGAAGTTGGGATTTAAAAAGGCAACAAACCCAAACCCCTATAATTTTTTTGTCCTATATAATATTTAGTAGATGGTAGTTAATAAGAAATTTGTTTTGAAGTTATAAATAGGTGTATATTGATATGAAGTATGGTGTGATGTGATACCCATGGATGTGTGTCATGTACTTATGGGGATACATTGGAATTATAATCATAAGGAATCACATGATGGGTGTGAAAATATATTTCACAATAAAAAATATGAAAGGAAGCATACATTGAGCCTCTTAAATAATGAAGAGGAAATATAACACAATAATGTGTACACATAAGTACTGATGGTTTTAGGAAAGGAGTTCTTAAGATAAGTGTGAGAGGATTAATGTTGTGTACTCATGAAAAATATTTTACAATAGGTTTGAACATAATATAAATAGAAGATAAAGGATATAATTACATACAAATTGAAATATTTCTTTAATGAGTTTATATAAATTGTCTCAAGTGACTTACCATAGAAGTTACCACTTGTGAGGAAAATTATCCCTAATATGGAATGGATTCTAGGAACAAGTTTAACAAAAAATTAATGCATAGGATGACACCCATGGATAATGAGAAAGTCCAAATTAAAGTGCACATGTTATTGAATAAAGGACTAATAAGCAAAACTTTAAGCCTGAGTAGTACCTAAAATATTGATGCTAAAGAAAAAAAAGATAATGGTGCATGTGTACAAACTCATGCACCACAAACAAAATTGTGATAAAGTACATATTTATATTACCACACATGGATGATATGATGGTTTTTTATCATTTTTTGGTAAAATATAAATGCAAATATTAATTAGGTAAACTATTATGAAAAATTAGAATGGTACAGATATGCAATAAATGACACAAACTAATTTAGAACTTATTATATTTAGAAAAAAATTTAAATGGGAAATGAGAAAGAAATAAAAGTTAAAATAGAAATCAGATGCATAAGATAGTAGGTAAAAATGCAAAAAATAATGCATAATTATGTGATGATGTTTTCAATCAATAATATGTCTTCTTTTATCTTTGGACATGATTGACATAATTGGACAAAAGAGTAGTGTGTTATTTTCATTAGGGAGTGGCCTTTTTAGGTAGGTGATAGACATGTAATATTTTTGTGACATGCTCATATTCACCTATGTTTTCCATGGATTATACAGGATCTTCCAATCCTTTATGAAACCCATTGTGTATCTTCCCTTTAACTTATAATATTCACTCAATAGATGAAGATGACAAATTCAATCATGGGGTAAAAGGTTAGTGGTTGACAATGTGTTTAACCTCAAAAACTCATGTGTTGAGTGTTACCTACATACAAATAATATAAAGGGGTATTAAAATCCATATATCTATCTCACTATGATAGTGTGTGTGTGTGTGTGTGTGTGTGTGTGTGTGTGAAATATAAGTGAAAAATGCTAAATGGTTGTGTAATCCTAGTGCATTTAAGTTATTCAACCATGAATTGTGAAATATTAAGTGCAATTGGAATTTATCTCATGGATACTTAGGTTGTATGTATTTATAATTGGGATAAATATGGAATTTTATCTCAATGTACAATTAGAATTCTATTGATTTTCAATGTGGAATAATCTTGTGTAGAAAAGGGTTTGAAATATAAATTTCTAGTGATGTTTTTGGGATTTATTTGGATGGGGATTATTAAACTTGTGAGATGACCCATTACCTAAATTTTAATTTGAAAAATTGATCATTATTTAAAGAGAGGAAAAGATCATCAGATTTAGATACTCTTGAAGATAATTTTTGTCTTAAAATGTTGTTGTTGTCCTAGGAGAACAAAAAAGTGATCCAAGAGTATGAAATAGTCTATGGATAATATTGAGCTATTTTTCATGAAGAATATGTACTTTTTGGGATCATTGGTTTGTTTATGGGAATGGGTCATATGTGAAAAAAATGAAGGAAAGTGGTCAAAATGTCATGGAATAAGGAATGGGATGAGTGTTAGAAAGTGAATTTTTTTAACTTAAATGTTATTTTATGTGTATATATTTTCCATCATTTTATTATTGTAATGCAAAAAAGTGAAATCACTAGAGTAAAAGGAAAAAATCATATGTGAACTTACCGTTAAAGTGTAGTCTTGAATGTTAACCACAATGTTAAATTATATTTCAATAAAACTTAGAATGAAACATGTATAAATCAGTCCTTACTTAGGATGAAAATATAATAGTAAAATAAAAAAACTATATTATTATTAATAAGGAATGAATACACCTTATTTCATATGTGAATCATTGTGTTTTCTAGTGAAAAAATTGGTGATTGTATAGAGTAGGACATTTGGATATTTCTTCTTCATTAAATAGTGGATTTGACTGTGCATGGCCCAATCCTCATTAAAAGGTGAGTTTTATTATCAACTCAAGGTGTGTTTGAATCCATAATTAAATACCCAAAGTGATGATGTGTTTTTAAATCCATGTATGAATTATTATATATTGTGTTGGTGCAAATACTAGTGCAAAAGCTGGACAAACCACTATAGATGGAATAAAGTTCATTTTTGGAATAAAGCTAGTTGAAAAAGATATTATGATCTTAGTATAGTGTATATTATGTGGATACTAACATGGATTGTCATTCCATCTATGAAAATAGTAAAAAAACATCAAGGAGGTAATCATTATCCACACACATGCCCCTAATAAAAGATATGGTGTATATGAATTCTGATATTCAGTAATAACAACTTAAATTTTTAGAAAAAAACTAGTGTTTTACCTATGCATGATGCCAAAAACTAATCAAATATAAAAAACCTATATATTCTTATTGAAATTGAACATCTATACCTTTTGATAATGATTATTTACAACCTATGATTCTGATAAATTCTAAAAGTGACTATTTTGTTCTTAGACAACACACTATTTTGGATAGTGATAGGGTGTGCCCTTACCAGAATGGAGTTATATTGTCCAAAATGAATATATAGATGATTTATCAATATGTTATATGACTCATTCTATGATATCTAAAAAAATTTATCTATTTAATAACTTTAAGAAATTAGTATCTAATAAAATCCATTTTGTATGACCTCTCTCTTGAGGTGAGTTATTGATCATGTGAAATAACTTAACCCAAAATAATAATTTATGTGAAAAATGTTATGAAAAATATGTAAAACTAAGTAATAGTGAAAATGTGGGGGATCATGTCATCACTATATATCAAATAATAGAATGTTAATGTGAGATGAATGTAAGAACAAACATACATAATGAGAATGTTAGGATAAATGTGAGCAATTAGGAACACACCTAAGTAAAGTAAAATAGGTATTAAACACTGAATTTAACTACTTGGGGAGGGATGCATGACATCCATCATGGCATATAAATTTTTGAAAGATGCATGATGTCCATCATTGTATTGAAAATTCAGAAAACAAGTGTCATGGCCATGACACTGACAAACAAAGAGTACACACAAAGCACACAAAACATCCAAATAAAAGGCCAGGGGGTACTTAAAAGGAATATGTTAAAAATTCACTCACATGCATAGAAAAATAGAATGAATTCCTAGATACACATATAAGGGAATGTTAAAACTTACACAATTCAAATATTGAATACACTAAAGACATGAAGTAAGAAATAAAAAAATAAAGGAATGCATGAATACATGTAGTTCATAAACATAAGCAATTTTTAGAAATAACATATTTCGTAGATCCAATAAATATTAAGATATCGATGTGTAGGTAGGTGAGAAATATAAATATATTTTATGACATGTAAATAACAAAGGTATAAAAAATAAGAAATAAGCAAATAAGGATAAATCCTAAGCATAAGTTTCCCCCAATGATATTGCTGATGTATAATGAATCTATAAGATGAGTGTGTTTGGTATGGATGTGAGAAATGATATAATATGCTCATTGGGATAAGACTATTTGAACATGACAATAATGCATGACACTCTTATTTGAATAGGGTGATTTTGTCTATTTGCAATTTTTAAGTGTGAGATAGTGAAATAACCTACAATTATGTGCAAGAATGGCAAATTGTATGCCCTAAACTTAATCATTTACACTTGTGAAACATATATGATATAAACAAGTGTTTATTAAATATTAATAAGTAAAATAATATATATGAACTAAATATAAGCATGGATAGGTCACATTTTTTAATTTTTTTCAATATTTTAATTTATTTTTTCATGTATGAACCAAGAACAATAAATAAGGATAGTAACCTATGACTTACTTAAGAGCCTTATAATTATTATATACTATATCAAAAAAAGGAATGGTGACCTATTTTAAATGAAAAATATCATGCCAATATGTAGGTTTTATATCATTTCCATATTCATATTCTACATATATCATCGAGATCATACAAATATGTAATATTATGATCATAATCATATATGAATTTTGAAGTTTTTAAATGCCATTGTCATCCTCATTTATATATATATGTTAAATCAATTAACCCATATTTTGGTATCTACTTGGTTAATTTATCTTATGCAATATGTATTATATGATTTTACTTTACTGATATTCCATTATTTTCATGTGTGTATTCTTGTTAAATATATTCTTTAATTTTTATACTTTTTTTATAAATATCTTCCTTATTTGGAAAATGATGTGACCTTTCCCTCATGATCAAATTATATGAAACCTTTGGTTTTATCAATCATAACTCCTACTGATTTTACCCATGTTCCTCCAAACAAGACATTGTATACACTTGGATTTTAAATAACACAAAAAGTAAGATATCAAAAATTAGAATAAAATAAAACTCTTAATTTAATTGATCCCTTTGATATTGTAGATGCACTATTTTGATCTAAGTGTTGAATATTATTTCCAAGAGATATAATAGATGACATAGAATAAGAAAATATATCCTAATAGTCCGTAATTGTGACATCTATAAATTTATTTCCATATATATGATAAGTGGTAGTGAAATCCACTTGATATGAGGAGAGACTTGTAATTTCCCCATTTATAACCACATTTGAAACAATAGATTCCATATGGATTTGTTTCTTTGGAAACTCTTTTGTTAGAGCCCTCTTTTAAGAATGTTTTTTTTTTTTTTACTTATCTTGAATTTGATTTTACAACTTCTCTTTTAGTAAGTGCACTATTCTTGATGTAACTTTTGTAACCTTCACTTTTAAAAATGTTACTTTCTAATTAATCTTTTTAATATTCTAACTTTTTTACTCTTTATTTATCTAATTTTTTATTTTAAACCTTTTATAGATTTGTTATTTTTTTTAGTATTCATACTTGTTGCCTTTGTTCTCTTTTTTACTAATTGTAAATTTTCTACTTATTTTATTTCCACTTATTCCATTGTAGGTTTATTTATTGACGTATGTGTTATAGGATGACTGATATCAAATATGTTTTATATTTTCTTATTAAAATCCAAACAACTATTTATATGATACCCATGAATCCTATGATATGCACATTAGTATTTTTATCTTCTTAAAGGATGTATAAGAGGTAGTTATATCAAGTTGTTATCAAGAATTTCTCTTATAATCTCACTTGAATTCTTAATAACCTTTTGTATACATTTTGAAGCATTAGTTGTATATGTATTATGTTTTATCTTCCATTTTGATATGAAGTCTTATTAGGCACAAAAATTTTAGATGAAGATACAAATGCATGAATAACAATGACATATTATGGATTATTCATACATGTGATCTCATCTTCCAATAATGTGATCTTTGAACAGTATAAATTTTTATTTTATAGCTATTATATTATATTTTTGATATTAATGATTTGATATTTAAGATATTCACAATAATAAACCCTGAATTATTATGATTGAATATTCAAAGATACACCCTTGAGAGGAGATGTGAAAGGTGGAAAGGTCTGAAGAAGGATATGTTTATTACTTTATTTTATAACTATAGGATGGGATACCTTACCTCTTGGGATGGTTATAACATGTAACTTATTAGAGAGAAAGTAAATATCACCATACTAAGGATTAGGAAGAACCAATATATTATATGTCAACCATTTTAAATTTTACAAATATTTAAATGATGAAAAGAGGAGAGAGACAAGTTAATGCTAAAAATAGTTTTACATGATAAGGAAATTATAATTTAATTTGAAACCCTAAGAGGAAGTTTTTTTATAAGGAAACCTTAGGGACAAGACTAGGGATTTTAATATTAAATAAATAAAATATATTCACCAATATATTTTATTAAAATTTGGGAAAGTAAAGGTGTTATATCCTGATTAGATAAATTGTTCCAAAAATTAAAATGCTACAAATATGTAATAAATGACCCAAACTAATTTGAAACTTACTTTTTGTTATAAAAATTATGAAAAGGGATATGATAAATAAATACAACATAGTTATAAATTATATGCTTAAGACTATAATTTAAAATTATAAAAATGAATGTGTTTTTGCATAATGACACTATGAATCAAGAACAAGGCTTAATTTGATCTTTGGGTATGACTGATAGGATTAATAAAAAGAGAAGTATGTTGTTATTTTAGATCCCCATTTTCCAATAGATGATATATATTTGATTTTTTTGACATGTTCATCTTTTCATGTGTGTTCCATGCACTATGAATTAGGTTCTTATCTATTGTGAAACTTGCTATGTATCTTTTATTTAACTTTAAACACTAGTTCAATAGATCAAGATAAAAAATTAAATCATGGGGTAAAAAATGCTTAGAATTTGAATTTTGATTGACCTCAACACAACTTGTGTTGAGTGTTTCCTACACACCAATAATTCTAAGAGGTATCAAACTCTAGGTAGTTATCTAATGGTATGGTGGTGTGCATGAAATATTGGTGTAAAATTCTAAATGTTGATGAGATCTTCATGTGATTAATTTATTCAACCATGACTTATGACCTTGTAATTGTATTCAAATTTTAGTCCACAACTACTAGGTTTTTATGTAATCTAAATGGAGAGAAAAAGGGAATTCACTCTCAATGTGTAATTAAAATTTTGGTGCTTTTCAATGTGGAAGCCTCTTGTGTGAAAAATGGTTTTAAATGTGTCTTTATATTGATATTTTAAAAATTCATTTAGATGTGGATGGTTAAATTTATGAGATTATCAATTAAAGAAATTTGAATTTGATAAATTAGTCATTACTTGGTGGGATGATAAGAGTAGTGGAATTGGACACTCTAAATGAATGATGTTGTTTAAAAAGGGTGCTGCTTAAGATAAAAACAAATAATATGATAGTATGGAACATTATGTGGATAATCTTGTATTATTTTAAATGAGATTAGGGATATTCTAGGATTATTGGTTTCCTTATGGGAATGGGTCATCCACATATAAAATTAAAAAAAGTGGTCAAAAAGACCTAAAATTAAAAAAATGAGCTAAGTGTGTAAAAAGAGTGGTCAAAGGTGTATTATTTTATATTAAATGTTAAATTATGTGTCTATATATGGAATACTTGAGTGGTGTGAAGTAATTTATTAGGCATTTTATTGAACAAAAGATATCACCAAATTAGAATCTATGAGGGAGATGAATATAAAATGGTGTTCAAGATGAATTAGGGTTATATGAATGGATTGTTATTTCATTTGGATTTAATAATGTGATTAATAGGTTTATTAGGTTGATGAATGAAGTACTGAGCCCATTATCAATAAAATATATCATTTTATACTTTCATGATATTTTGATATAAAAAAGGGAAAAACATATAACACAACTATGGAATGTGTTGGAGAGATAACACAAGGATAATTTGATAATAAATTTAAAGAAGTGAAAATTTATGAAATAATAGCTGATATATCTAGGTATTTTGATTTAAAAATAAGGGTTAAAGTTATACTTGAGGGAGTATGCATGATAGTGGAGTATCCATCACCAAGAAGTACCTTCCAATATTGAAGCATTCATGGTTTATCAAGATTATATAGGAAGTGAATAAGGAACTTCACTTTAATATATGAAATAGTCATGGAGATGTTGTGAGGAGATTGAAAAAAATTGTTTAGACAAAGGAAGAATAGTACATTTTCTATGTTGATGAATAAGGAAAATAATTAATTATTGTTGGCATTAATAGATTTTAAAAATTTATTTCAAGTGGAAATGAAGAAATTGATGTAGCAATAGGTGTGTTACTTAATAAAAAGGGAAGGACCATAACCTATTTTAGTAAGAAGATAAATGATCTAACGCACATATATTCAATCCATGATAAAGATTTATATGCCATAGTAATAACGTTGAATAAGTGGAGGCGTTATCTATTACCAATGGATTTTTTAATGTATACAAATCACTAGGCATTACAATATACTAATACATAAGGGAAGTTGAATCAAATGCATATTAATGGGTGGAATATTTGTAAAGTTTCACATTTTTATTGAAACATATAATTATAATGTTTAAAATTTTAGTAGACATTATAAGTGGGAGAGAATTAGTGATAAATGAGATGATAATTTAATTATTTTGGTTTAGTTTATGAAATATTTTCACCTAGATGATGAGGGTTTTCAAAAATTAGGGATATCCTACATAAATCTAACAATTATGTATTATATTAAAAGGATTTATTATATAATTAAGGATGGGATACTTTTAAAATGACAATAGTTATGTGTACCCAAAGGGTCGATGCATGATAATTTGAAAAATTAGAAGCATAGTGGAAGATTAGAATTTTTTTTGGAAGTGATAAAACACTTGCACAACTAGTTAAAAGATGTTATTGGAAAAATATTGGAACACATATACATGAATATGTTCAAATGTGCACAATTTGTTAGCTAGAAAAGGGAAGAATACATGATATAGTTTTATATCAATTATTAACATTGTCAAAGAGGCCATGGGAAGATATAATAATGTATTTTGTGCTATAATTTCCTAGAACACATATGTTCAATCATTCAATTTTTGTTTTGGTAGATATATTTTATAAAATATAACATTTGATTATTTTCATAGATAATAGTAATCTAACCAATGTTGTTAATTTATTTTTTAGATAAGTAGTGAGGCTACATGGATAGTTGCATAACATAGTGTCAAATAGAGATAACACATTTATATGTAATTTTTGGCATATATTATGTAATATGTTGGGAAAAAACTTGAACTATATTTTTGTGTACCATCCATATATTGATTTACAAAGTGAATTAGTACATTGAAGACTTGGGAAAATTTTAATATGAATAGTAGTAGAAAAACTAGTGCTATAGGATATGGTGTTAGCATATGTCGAATTTGCATACAAAAGATATATTAAATTATTGGAGAGGAAATTTACCAAAATTTCATGGATATATTATAATAGGAATTTATGAGTTAAGGATAATAAATGAAACACATGGGAGGAGTCTATAACTATAATATTATGCAAAATTTATACAAGGTCTACATGAGGCAATAAAGAGGAAGCTCAAAAAAATATCTAAAGTTATAAGTCATGTGAAATTGAGATATATAAGATAAAATAATTCAAGGTAAGATACCTAATATTATCACATTTATATAAATATATATTTACACAAGGCACCAACAATAGGGATAAATATAAGGTTGTACAAGTTATTACATCTTTTATAGCTAACACCTACGAAACTTATTTTACAATGGAATGGATATAACACATATATTTGAGTTGTAAAAAATATATGATGTTCATGAGGAATAAATGTAAGGAGATAAATAAAAGGAGCCACAAACTCCTTGTTGGAGGTGTAGTTACTTGAGAAGAAGAGGAAAGATATAGAGTCAATTTTGGACTCTAAGGTTGTGAATAAGATGCATGGGAAAGATAAAAATAAATATTTTTTGAAGTGTAACAACCATGTGAAATAATATACATCATGGTTTGACCTTGTATATATTTTACAATATGGATAGAATCTCACCAATTTCATCTTATGAGCATGAGTTCACATTTTAGTTAACTAGGGTGTTTAATATAAGAGCATCCCAATTCATGAAAAACATATTTTATCATTTGAAGAGTTATATTTTTCACACATATAAGTTCTTAAGTGTGCCTAAGTAAGTTGAGTATACTAGACATATAACTATAGTGCACAAGTTTTGAATACTGGGATTGAGCATGCATGCAAATTGGCATGTGAATGAATTGTAATAATTTTTTGCAAAGGATTAGTGATAAATTTCAATAAATATAAAGTATTATAGTTATATAAATAAATAGAAATGTTTCTAATGAATTAACACGTGCACAACCTAGGATGAGTGCATATATCTAGCACAAAAATAAAATCATTAACATGAAATAATTTTGGGAGTTTTGATAAAGGCTAAGAAGTCAAGCATGTATAAGAAGAAATTAAGGTATCTATAATATGTAACACACACCCAAGTCACATGAGGAACTCAATATCCATTCATATATATCTATCACATGAAATATTTCCATAGACAGAAGTGTATTAATAGACAAGCATAAGTAGATATAAGCTCAACAAGTTTGATCTAAAGGACACTTCATCATAAAAGACAAATTTTTAATTAAGCCTACATCATAAAAAAATATAGGAACCCTAAAATAAATGTCAATAAATATTATTTGGATTTTTTCAAACAATTTTTATTAAAATATAAAACTGTTAACTTGGTCTAGACACATCATTAGGCAATTAATTTGGTAGTTGAACTGACTAAAGTGAAAAATGAAATTTGAACAAGAGCTAAGGACCTATAAATAGGATCCCAAGAGGATCATTCCTTAGATAAACTAATTAGAATTATAAATTAATGTATATAAAAATTATTAGTGTATTAAACTTAGGAGAAAGGGAAAGAGATATAGACAATAAGAGTTAGACACGAGGGTCAGATAATTGTTTTTATGAGAAACTCAACTATAACATAGTTATAACTATGCTTATAATAAAAATAATATACCATATTTTTATAAATTAATACAAAACACATTTTATTTCATTAAATTAATATTATTTTTTTGAGTGTGTGATAACTTTTAGGTTTTGTTGATATTCTTCTCTTGATTAGGAACCCAATCTATAACACTACATCAATTGTGGTATCAGAACATGTTTTGAACCCTACAAAGTGTGAGGTAGATAATATACATAGGATTTTAACTAGAGTACTTACAAAAATATTTCATTTATTTAGAGGTTAATATTTTGACAAGGAAATCTAATAACATAAGTTTTATATCTTTATGGATATATGGTAGACTAGATGAAGTGTTGGACATGTGTGTTGTGAAAATTCACATAAATGTTATCGAGGAGGACTAATGGTGAGGTTTTATCATAGCAGATTATTAGAGTTAAAATGATATTTAAGGAAAATTCACTAAGAAATAAAACACAATTAAATATAGAGATAATACTAAGGATAAACAAATAATTTAATGAAGAGAGTATCTTCAGAGCCATTGTACACATTGGCAAGGGTGAAAAAGTAGACCTACCTTATTTCTTTAGAAGTATAAACCTAAAGGAATTAGTTGAATGGATTAATGACATGGAAAATTAGCTTTAGTATAAGGATATTATTGCCCCTAAGTGTGTCATGATGATGTTGAAAATGGTATAGGGACATGTATCACTATGGTGGAATGAATTCTATAATAAATAACATAGAAGAGGAGAGGCCATGATAACAAGCTTGGATAAAGTGGTTGTCAAAATGAAAATAAAAATTTTAACTTTTAGACCATCCGATTGAGCTATTCAAGAGACATTATAACCTGTAATATAAGTATATTTTAGTGAATTAGTACAATGAGGATTTATATAAGATCACAATCAGGTTTGGTCATAATGAGGTGAACAAGGAAAGTCTTGATAATAGTTAAACAGAATGCACTTTAGGATTAAAAAATAACTAATTATAGTATATATCTAGATTTTCAAAGTGAATTATCATTTGGAATATAATTTGGAGGAAAATTTAACATATAAATAACATATCAATGTGGGAGGTAGATGGAGATTAATGTAAGGAGGAATAGGAAATACTATAAGAAACCAACTAAGGAAAGGCACAAAATTAATAACATGGAGTGAAGAACATAGTTAAGATAAGATTAGGGAACACATATATGAGTAAGAGATATACAATGTCAAATTTTATTATATTATTCTTGAATAAAAGGGAATATTTGGTCTAGGATAGGTATCATGTGTTATAATTCCAACAATCAAAGTGAATGTGGTATAAAACTAGATGCAAGAATGTATATAATGACAAAGAAGAGCAATCTATTGGGTCTATTGAGAATACTTAATAAATAAAGTGAATGGATTCAATAATAATGAAGAGATTATTTTTAATGTTAGTATAGGAAGATAAGGAATCAACACAAAGTAATATTATTTTAAAGATCAATTACAAGTAAGTAAAAAAGTGCTTCAAGATGATCATTGATAGTGGTAGTATAAATAGTATAGTTTACAAGGAGAGGGTTGAGAAGTTTGGCCTGAAGATGGTGATTCACTTGAAACCCTATAGATTTAGGTGTCTATATAAGATTCATCAAGTGTTATTAAATGATCAATATTTAATGAAAATCCAAATATATGCATATTAGGATAAAGTGTTGTGATGCGATACCCATGGATGTGTTTTATGTAAATTTGGGGAAACCTTGATAGTTTGACCAAAAATAAATACATGATGGGTGTGGAAATACCTATCAATTTAAAAAGGATGGTAGGTATCATACCTTGAGCCTCTTAAAGTATGAATATGAAAGAGGGTGCAATATTGTGTGCATAAGAGTACTGATGGTTTCAAGAAAGGAGATATTGAGAGAAGCATGAGAGGAGATATATTATGTTTTCATGACCAAGAGGGAATAATATTTAGGTTCATAAGGAAAACATAATATAGAGGATGGAATTTATCCTAAGGTGAAAGATTTTTTGTCTAAATTTACTAACATTGTCTTAAGTGACTTGCTAGAGAAGTTACTAGTAGTGAGGATAATTATCCATCATATGAAATTGATTCCATGAGTGAGTTAATTCAATAAGGATGCATATAGTATCAAATAAATGTAAAATAATTAATTGAAAAGGTACATTCATGAATAATTTAATATATTACTAATAAGGTAATGTTTGAATATGTGAAAGCTACCTAAAGTATTGCACCAAATAAGGATGGATAATAGTGCATGTGTATATACTCAAGGATAATAAATAAAATCATGATAAATTATATATTTAAATTTCCACACATGGATTATATGATTTAATTATTGAGTGGTGTGAAGTACTTTAGGAAGATGGACTTCAAGAGAAGGTATCACTAAATTAGAATCTATGAGGGAAATGAATGGAAAATGGCATTCAAGATTAAATGTTATATGAGTGGATATTTATTATGTTTGGATTAACTAATTAAAATACTAAGTTAATGAGGTTGATTAATTAATAATTTAATCCATTGTTAGGAAAATATGTCATTATATACTTGGATGGTATTTTGATTTTTGAACAAAAAAGGAGGAAAATATAGTGCATCTAAAGAATGTGTTTGAGAGATTTATGAAGGAGAAGCTAATATCAAATGTAAATAATTTAAGATTTATGAAATAAGGTATTTGTGATTTTAAAATAAGGTTTGAATATTTACCCTGGAAAAGTACGCATGATAATAGAGTGGCCATCATAAATAAATGCCTTTAAGGTTTAAATATTTACTCATTTATCAAGATTATATATGAATTTAATAAATAAATTTAGTTTAATATGTGTATAAATCACAAATATGTTGAAATTATATTGAAATACATTTTTTTATAAACAATAAGTAGAGGTAAATTTCTAAGAATTGAATAAGAAGGTGATAAAGTAGTCAGTGTTGGCACTACCATATTTTAACAATGTATTTTAAGTGAACTGTGATGTAAGTGTAAAAATTATATTGCCATTACTTAATCAATAGTGAAGGCACATATCATATTTCATGAAGAATCTGAATGATGGGAAACATATATATTTGGTCTATGACCAAGAGTTCTATGCCATAGTGCAAGCATTATGAAAGTGGATTT
Source organism: Torreya grandis (assembly GCA_037957365.1). NCBI lineage: Eukaryota > Viridiplantae > Streptophyta > Pinopsida > Cupressales > Taxaceae > Torreya > Torreya grandis. The sequence continues at coordinate 163,692 of JARHVA010004031.1, forward strand.
ATTACCTATTTCCAAGGGAATTTGTACTATATATAAACCATTGGGTGATATAATTTATTAATAAAAAAATTAATTTTATTCAAAATAATTAAAAATGGGTGTAATATTTTCAAAGTTTCATGTTCGTGTTGAAACATATAAGTCAAAGATTGAACAAGGTAGTGAACACAGTAAGTAAGAGATCACTAGTGTAAAATGAGATGAGAATTGAAGTGTTCAGGTTTGATTCAATAAATTATTTATACCTATATTATTATTATTATTACTATTATTATTATTTTTATTATTATAATTATTATTACTATTATTATTATTATTATTATTATTATTATTATTATTATTATTATTATTATTATTATTATTATTTATAATCATGTATTTCCTACATGAGTATAATGAGTATGGATTAGATGTAGTTCTACCTTGTTTCTTAATAAGTCTTAACATGAAGAAGCTAGTTAACTTAATTAATGAAATGGAAGAGTAATATTAGTGAAAGGAGTTTTTTGAAAATATCATGTAAATATTTTGTTTATTATGGTAAATTTACATTCATACCTATGTTTTAAGGAAGTCTATAAAAATACATATAAGAGGAAAGGTCAAGACAACAAGTTGGGACAAAATAGTTGTCAAAATTAAAGGAAAACTATTGGCTAGAGAATATAATACAGATATATTTAAGAAAATATATAAACTTAGGAATAATTATATGTCAATTAATTATTATATTTAGTACTTTTATTATATCATCATCAGGTATGGTCAATGTGAGGTGGACAAGGAAAAGGCCACATGATTATTTAATGAATTATGCTTTGAGGTCCAGGAAGAATTAAGTATATTTCATATCCAAAGTGTCAAAGAGGCTCAAAATTTAGCACTTAAGTTATAGGATATGTCATCATGAAAGTAAAAATTAAACATTTAATTAATAGGTATATTCATTCAAGTAGGAAGAGGAAGTGATAGAAGAAACTAGCTAAGTCAGGGCACATAAGTCATAACACATAGCAACACACATACTTAGGATAAAGTAAAGGCACACAAGTTTGAGTGAGAGAGTATGAAATATGAAATTATTTTATATTAGTATCTAGGGAGATGAATATTTTCCTAAAGCTAGGCTTTGATCATTTTGATTTGCACAGACACAAAGTGAAGGTTTGGAGGATCAAAAGTAGAAACGCATATAATGAATAGAAAGAATGAATTTATTAGGTCAATTGAGCATAAATAAGAACCTAAGTATAGGTAATAATTGATTATGAATAGAGTATTTTTAATATTTTAAATGAATATAAATAAACAACACAAAATAAGAGTCCTTTTATGACCATATTTAAGTAAGGAGCTAATTTTTAAAGATGATTATCAATAATGGTAACACAAATAATCTATTTTTCATATATATGATTGAGAAGTTGGACTTGAACAAAATGATAAATCCAAACCCATATAATTTTTTAAATATATGGAAGTGTCATCAAGTGTTATTCAATGATATATTTTTTTGAAGTTATACATAGGTGCATATTAGGATGAAGTATGGTTTGATGTGATATTCATGGATGTGTGTCAATTTATTTTGGGGAGACCTTGAAAGTTTGACCACAATGTAATACATGATTTTTTTAATAATAACTATCACTTGGGAAAGGATGGTATTAAACATGTATTGATCCCAATAAATTATTAAGAGGAAAGAGGGTGATACATTATGTGCACAAGAATATTGATGGTTTCAGGAAAGGAATTCTTAAGATAAGTGAAAGAGGAAAAAAATTATGTGATCATGTCCAATATGGCACAAGAGGTTGGGATAAAGGCCAAATAAAATATAGAGGATACACTTCTATGTGAATTTAAAAAGTTTCTAAATTATTTCTCTAACATTTTGTGAAGTGTGTTTCCATATAAGTTACCACCTAGACATGATATGGACTTGATTCTAGGAATGAGTTTTCCAAAAAAAGGCCATGTATAGGATGAGACCCATGGATAATGAATAAGTTCAAAGGAAATTTCATGAGTTAATTAATACATGAAAAATAAAGGAATGTTTAACCACGTGTAAAATAATTTCAATACTCATACAAAATAAGGATGGATAATGGTGCATTTTTATAGACTCATTCTCCATAAACAAAAGCATAATAATTACATATCTAAATTTTAACACATGGATTATATGATGTAATAATTGAGTTGTGTGAATTACTTTAGAAATATCCACTTGAAGAGAGGATATTATTAAATTAGAATATATGAGGGTGATGAATGGAAATTGTTGTTCAAGATGAAGTAAATTCTATATTACTAGAAAGTTATGTTGTTTCGATTAACTAATTTATCTATTGCATTCATGAGGTTGATATAAAAATTATTGAATTTATTCTTAATAAGATATTTCATTATATTTTTGGATGGTAATTTTTTGTTCAATAAAATAAAGGAGGAACATGTAGTGCATCTGATGAATTTATTGGAAAGGTTTCACAAGTAGAATCTACTAACCAATATAAATAAGTTCATATTTTTGAAATAATATTTGACATATTTGGGACTTATGATTTTAAAATAATGGTTAAATATATACCCTAATAATTCAATCAAAGTATTAGAGTATCCATCTCTAATAAATTCCTCCAAGGCTTAAATATTTCATTGTAACTTTAATGGAATATGCGCAACAACTACAAAAATCTTTCATGGAGATCACAAGACATTTATTTGGATAAAGTAAGTAGAGAAAATTTTCCAAGCACTGAAGATGAAAATGATAGAGTAGACATTGTTACCACTACTATATTTTTAAAAATTATTTAAAGTGAACTATGATGCAAGTGGTGAAAGGGTAGGCATAGTACTTAATCAATGGGGAAGGCCCTATATCTAACAAAATATTACACAATGCAACAAGTTTAAAATTTTAATGATGAAACAAGGACCTAAATGTTATTATATGCTTATAATCTAAGTTCTCTCAACCTGATTTGTCTTTTTAAACCTTTTTGTCCCTCTTTTGATTTTAAAATTTTATTTCATTTATGTTATTTTCTTTATTTTTTCATTTTTTTCTCCTATGATAGAATTTTTGGTATTTATAATGAGACTTCCATGTTTATTATGACATCATCATTTTAGTGACATTTACACTATGATGGTTTCATAAACTACCATAATGACTTTGTTATGCATGTGTAAATTTCATAACACTTTACATTGGTTTTATTTCTAACCATGGTGATTTCATCAATAACCATGGTTGTTTTGTCTTTTCCAACTACACAAAGGTGGCAATTTTATCATATTTATATATTTTTTAAATATCTTCCAATACTTTAAGTTTCATTTTTTTTCATGATTTTCATCATGCTTCATTCTCATCTTAATTTTTTTTTGCCTTATAGATTTCCTAGCTCAACCCTAAAATTATTTTTATAAAATATAATCCTTATTATCCATTATAAAATTGGTTTATGCTCTAGTTAAACTATTACAATCAACCTCTTTCTTTCCTTCCAATTATTATTGAAAAATGAGAGATCTAAACACATATATTAGTGATGCAAAAAAAATTAATCTCAAAAATAATAATATTATGCTCTATTATTTCCTATTACATTATCAAAAAACACTATAAAAATATATAAGAGATTATATCTTGTAATATATTAAACCTACTACCCATAATATATCCTAAGAATATCTCATAATCTCCTATAATAGCTCATAGGTATTATATTATTGTTACCAATAATATATACAACTAACAACATACTTAGAATATAATAAAAAATTATATTTTAACATAATATATTTATATTACTATTTATAATAGTATAACCATGCATGTAAATAATGATTCCTAACATTCCCTCCATTGTTTTTACATGGTATAATATATCTTGTTCTTTGATTTTAGCATGCCACCTTTGTGTGTTTATGATCTTCTCTACATCATGTGCCATCGTACATCTCTCCTTCAAACTCATCTATAATTAGTTTTCGAGGTTCACCAATAACCTTTAAAAATGGTTCTCATGAGTTCACCAATAACCTTACAAAATTGTTTTCTCAAGTTCATCACTAACCTTAAAAAATGGTTTCACAGGTCTAACACTAACCTTTCACATGATTACTACAATGATTTTTAGATCAACATTATCTAATGTAAATATGAAAAAGGGTTACATGGGAATATCATTCATTATCTAATAGGTACAACTATTATTATTTTTCACACATGCTAAAAAATAAATGTAAATACCACACCTCATTGAAAAAACTAAAAAACATGCCATGCTAGAAATAACACACCACACTACATATGTCATCAAATGTTATTGGGGCTTGTCATTGGTGGCTGATGAGAGTTTCTAGAATCTCTATCCTTTATTTCCTCCTTATTCCAATAATAAATGTTGTTTAATTATCAAAAATGTTGATAAAGATTAATTACATGTCATTTTGAATGGAATGGGGTCCTCTCCACAAGATTGACACTTTCAAATTTTGGCATAGGACATCGCATACAAGCAATAATGCATCCTTGTATAATAAAATGATTTTTAATTTTATAATATGATGACACATACATGACTATTTCAAAAATATATATGACAAAAGACACTTTAGATATTGATATTAACAACATCAATTATAATGTTATAACTAATAAAATAATTTTTTAATGTCATTGACAACTAGACTCAAAATAGACTTTTGATGAGATAATGACTCAATATTTGACATTTTGAAAATATTAAAAAAATTAATATACTTAAAATAATAAAGGCATTCTATAAAAATGTTAGTAAACTATTAATTTTTTAAACCTAAAACAAATTGACCAACTAACAATAAAAAATTAAGTGACACTTTGACCTTTTTTAATATTTTTAACATGACTTGCATGAATTAATTTAAGGTTATTTCCATGACACCATAATAAACTTTGTCTTAACCAAAATAAAATAAATTAATTAAAAATAACTAAAATACTACTGACCTAATACTACTTATTATGTAATCATCCAAGATAAATCTCTTGAACAAACCTAAAATGTCAAGCTTGTATGATAGTTGTATCTAGTGGTAGATGGTACAATAGATAAATACATAAAACATTTGACTAAAAAATGGTGAAATATAAATGGAGATAGAGGGATAAGATAAATATTGAAAGTAATAGCATCATACCCATAGTGTGACTGGACTCACCATTCAACTTTGATATAAACTTCAATCATAGTAAAAAAAATCAAGTCACACATACTATAGATCAAATTCAATGTGTTAGTAGATGTGTTATTACTCTAACCTAATAGATCTACAATTAATTTATTGACATATGTGATGAATAAATGTGTATATCAAGGGTGACATTACATAATCAAATTTTTAGGGCATGCTCAATTCTGAAATGGCAAAGCTCAACCTCGATGATAGAATTTTTTTTTTGGTAAAAGTATGAATGGGCAACAAAATTTTTTATCAAAAATATCTGATTGTGCATGTATATGGATTATATCCTTTTGATTTCACCAAGAAACATAGATGTATAGGTGAAATTTCACTAAAAAAGAAGTATGATACTAAATGGATCTATACACAATAGAATTCACATGAGCCAATACATAAAGTGGTAGCCAACAGGGGTTTTATCTCCAAAATATAATAATCTTGATGGAAGTGTTGGAAATGGAGACATTTCAAAAGTTTTAGTCATATCAAAAATTAAATTTAATAAAGATTTGAATACACTATGGTAGAAGACTTTGGGAACCAACATATACAAGTGTGAAGATTATTGATGAGGTGCACAATGTAGCTTTAAAATTAAAAAACTATTATTAAAATTATAATATTTTAATTGACAAAAACTAATCTCTCACATTACCAGACACAACCATGACTTTGGAGATTCCCCTTCAAAACTCAACACACCATATTACACTCCATTGTGGATTTCAACTCTAATAGGTTGGCTAAATTTACTCTGATACCACTATTAAAAAATGAGAGAGATGAACACAAATAAAAGTAGTGAACATAAAATTTTAGTCTTGCAAATAATAAAATTATGATCTACTATTTCCTATTACATTGTCAAACGACACTATATAGATATATAGGAGAATATATCTTATAATCTAGGAAACCTACTACCCATAATACATCCCAAGAATATCTCACAATATCTTACAATATCTCATAGGTATTATGTTATTGCTACCAACAATATATACAACAAAAAACATACATAGCATATAATAAAAAATTATATTATAATGTAATATATCT